>OU744452.1:15533102-15770602 GCA_916610825.1 Haliclystus octoradiatus | reverse complement strand
GCACTTTAAATATGAAAAATATTTTAAGTATGAAGATAACATAATCTTGAGCATCGTGATTGTAAACCAAATATATTTTAGTGGCTTTGTAAATACGCGTATGTCGACAAATAATAATTTGCAGTAAAAACTATGCAGATTTCGAATTAAAAAGTCTTTCTATTACGGATTCTCAGAACAGAATGTCACAGCTCTTCTCACAGGAAGCGGTAAAGTTCAAACAAAAATCAACTGGGACGCCACTTTTGGATCGGCGTATAATCCCACTTTTATAATTTTTTGTGTTTGGTCGAATTGGTACGGCGTACCAAAAAAAGTTGGTACGGCTCTCGAAAGTACGGCGTATAACCTAGGGGTAAGTTTCTTTGAATTTATGCATGGCCGTGACACGTCAGCCCTTGTTCTTGCGTCAGCTCTTATGCTCACGTCAACTCTTGTGATCACGTCAGCCTTTGCGAAGCCATGGATAAACATGTTGATGAATATTATTGATGTTTTATTAGAATAGTAATGTTTTCATAAGTGTTCTCAAACCTGAATTACATATATTATTGAATGATAAATAGTAAATAAATAGTCACACGTACTAAATATTGTGGATATCCACAGCAAACATGAAGAGTTGTACAAACATCTTTAGGTACAACAGAGAAACATTTGTTAAGCATTTCGATACCAATGTTCATGGCTTTTTCTGGATAACGAACCAATACAGGGTCGTCAATCTAGAATAAAGTAAAATATCAACATCTGTATAATAATCGAATGATCTATTTTCCATCCATGATCAATTCTTATTTTCATAATGTGTTATCCGGTATCTTGCTAACTTATGACTGAGAGTCTAGCTTCATAATTAAAGAAATTATTTTTTTCATTAATTTTATTTCATTTCAATTATTGTTTTAATTTTATTCCTGTAAGTTGGTTATCGGCAGATGCGGGAGGAGACAGAAACAGGACACACTTTTACGTTAGTTGTAACTTTATTATCAGCAAACACCACCACGACGCAAATCCAAACTCTCTCTAAAACTTACAAATTACTCTATATTTATACTATATTCTACTTACGTCAATGCTAAAGTCCAAACCATAAAAATACAAAACAAAGTCATTAAGACAGGAACAATTTTACATGATACGGAATAAACATATCCAATCTAAACCATATTTAAACATTAAACTATTAACACGGGAACAATTTCAATCCATCATCATTTGTGTTCCGCAGTTGACATATATGACGTCAACGTGCTACTCTATCAACAACGGCTAAATTCTAAATGACTTTCAATAACAACAGTTATAATAAACTAATGACGCTATAGTCATTTAATACAAAAACGTCATATAATCCAGCTCAGCATAAAATTAAAACATAATTACATCATATCGTCACAGTTAACCATTCCACTATACTTTAAATTTAACATACATATCACAACAACTCTTATTACATGAAGTCAGCTATTCCTTATAATACATTACGTCACAATAGCCCCAACGCAATATTTCAGCAGTCATAGATACACCTTTACATTTCATACACGTCATTTAACACGTACACGCCTCCTTGATCCTTAGATCAGAATAACAAATCACATATCATATATCACATACCATATATAACTCTAGATCACAATAAAAATCACATATCATATATCACACAAACCCGATCATACCATACCAATACCTTCAACCGAGCCTTTCACTCTCATCATCACCAACAGAGAGACCAATAGAACGTATATACGAACTGAGTGCCTTCACTAATGTTACACACCCCATTGATCTCTAGATCACACAACATATATGATCTATCAACAACCAAATTCATATCTCAACAAATCATCATCATCAACAGAGAAACCAAGAGAACGTGTATACGAACAGAGTGCCTTCACTAATGTTACACGCCCCCTTGATCTCTAGATCACACATCATTTATGATCCATCCACAACAAAATTCATACCTCAACAAATCATCATCATCAACAGAGAAACCAAGAGAACGTGTATACGAACGGAGTGCCTTCACTAATGTTACAATTCCTTAGTTAGGAACCTTGTGAAGAGCCGAGCAAATGATGTAGCCCGGGGGGTAACTCCCATACTGCTGTTATACGGGGACGTGCCCAGTTTTTTTTTGGGTCCATATTCCAGCTGTACTGCTGAGAAATATACTTTTTGGGTAGGAAATTTTGGAATATCAAACGTTTTGGGTCCCATTTCGATTTTCTAAAGAATTTGGGAAAAAACTGAACAATTGAAGGCTGAAAACTGAAAATTGGATTTGAATTTTCACTCATAAAAATGGAACATCCCCACATAGAGCCTATAAGGAAGTACCCTCCTTGCGCTTTTTGGGTAGCATTATCACGTTTTTTTATAACAATTTGGGTAGCTTTTGAAGGATTTTTGTGACTTTTCGGGTACTTCACATTTTTCCATAATGGCAGCATGCTTATTAAAAGTATCTTAAATTTCATGCGACTTTAGTGCCAAAACTGCTTAATATGGCACCAGATGAGCGTGCTTTGTAATGTACAAATGTACAAATCAGACAGTTATGCAAACAGCTAGTGTCTGTATTGCCGAGTGTGGCACGCGGGGCAATTTAATTAGTCATTGACGAACTTTGTATCAAAATATTTCAATGGATTGATGCAAAGTTAATCAATGGCTATTCACCAAGCGCAGTCACGCGATTTAAATGTCAAGCACAGTAAGCTTCATTTACCTGGATATGCCTACACCCAACAGCGCACAATTCTTCGATTTCAGCTTGAATACACATCACAATATCTTCAAATAATTCCCTTTCATTTTCAGCTTTATAAAAATCATCAGCCAATGTATCAATAATCGTCATCGGACCAGGTATGGTCATTTTCACTGGTAAATTGATGAGTTTTGATGTTTCTTCCCATTCTTTAACCGATAAACAATTTTCTTTATTTCTTGATAATTTACCAAAAATTCGCGGTAGAACATCTTCTACAGCACCGTTTCGATGTATTTTCTTTTTCAATTTAATGAAATCAATACCATTTAATTGTCGGCAAAATGAAAACACGTAATTATCACGGCGTAATTCTCCATCTGTAATTACGTCAATTCCTGCTTCTGCTTGTAGAGTTACAGCTTCTTTTGTAGCTCTTTGTAAGACAAAATTCAATTCCTCTTCATTATAGTTATTTAATGCCTCATTGTGTCTTGTAACAAAATCTTTCACGTATTCTCCATTTGCTACCCAACATGGTAATGTAAGATAATCAGGTTTTGGCATGCTGCCAATTACAGTCGTTTTCAAAGGCATCTTCGGATGTTGTTTACCAATAAATGTTTCAGGCGCAATGATATATAAGCCTGTCAAAATGCTAAATTATCTACTTCTTATAAGTAGAATCAATTGTCAAACCTATGTAAAAAACTAGTTTCAAATAATTTGGGAGTACGTACTTCTGGAGTGATCGCAGGTGATCGCAGTAATCCGAAATCGAGCGTGGTCTGCCATCTATTGTCCTACTCTCTTTCGATTGGCTAAAAACTTGCTGATAGTCCGACTCACTGATGATTATATAGATCAGTGGTCCGACAATAGACCAGAAATTTGGACCAAATATAGAACTCAGGACACTTTACTATTAACGTTATTTCAAAATGGCCGGCACAGCCGGTACACGAGAACGTGAAGCATTGAGAGCTTTGAAAGATGAAGAAGTCATGTTACATAGCCTGCAGAAAACGTTCCGAGCTCAAGTTAAACAGTTAAAGGTAAGTTATTATCAGTCAATAGGACACAGACATATGAACTTTCTTATGCATGCACAAAACTAGTCCTAACTGACTCCAGGAGTCCAGTCCTCAGACCTCATTGATAATCCAGAAGTAGAAGAATAATTGTGTAGAAGAACCCTTGCAAGTCCTCCCGAAGGTCACTCTCATAATCCACAATCCAGTTCTGACACAGTGCATAGGCCTATCTCTCTCATTCAACACAATTAAAAAGTTTTATTAATTTTGTGAAGTGTGTTGACAACTTGACAACACAAATGACTATTGTCTAGATTTTGTGCCAGTTTTTAAGTTGATATAGTAGTGAATATTGGAGAGACACAAGACATAGATATAATTTGGTATAGAGATATATTTTATTCACATGTTGACATGACGAAGGACAGAGACATTAAGCTACAGCCAAATGCCTTTTTCCGAAGCTCAACAAGGAACAACATAAATTTTTATGAATGTTGGCCAAAAAAAAGTCATTTGGCCATCCAAAAATTGAATTGGCTTGAATCGGGGTGAATTGGTTTGTGTTGGCGAAGCAGTTTGAAGATGATCAAAATTTGGCCAACAGAGAGCCAACAATTTGACTCTAATTTGACTCAAACCACCAAAATTTGACTTTGGCGCAGACAGGTATTTTGTTCAGATTGTTGGAGACGACTGGTTACCCCATCCAATCATGTACGTGACAACTTCAAAACGAAACCACTCAATTGTATTTCTCTTGAACCTCATTGAATCCAATTTCACTTCAAATCAATCGGACTATTTGACTGACACTTTTAACAAATGTTGTTAATTTTATTGGAATCAAATCAAATTGGGATTATTATTTACTGATAACTGATTGCTGATTTTGTTGTCGCTGGATTGAAGTTAATTTGTTAACTGGGATATTTTGCTGTAGGCCTACTGATGCTTGTTCCATATTTATGAATTAATTTATTTATTTGTAAAATTTATCACGAAGACAACGACATAAAAAGTACCTGCAAATTGGTCTATTTTGAAGTCTTATAGCAGGATTTTATCTGTAATTTCAAGTTTTTTTTCATTTATTTATGCTATTAAACTACAACTAATTTATAGGAGCATACCTATGATTGCAAGAAACTATAATAATAAGCGAATACTCAGTTTGAGGAAGGCGTCTTGGCGCCATTACTTTGCCAGTAGCTTTTCGAAAAGAAAGCAAAAGAATTCTAATTTGAATTTGTGATAGGTGACAGAAGACAACACAGTGTTACTTACTGTCCAATAACAATCGATAGTAAGATAAATTAAAGTAACATGTTTACTCTAAAGCACCTGACTCGTAATATGAAACATGTGAATGCTTTTTGTCAGTCATCTTTTTATGGGACTTCCAAATAAACTGATTTATTTTCGAAACAAAATTCAAATGTCATCAATCTGCATCATTTCGTTACAAATGCTTAAACATGACACACAATATTTCACAGATTCGGGTAGCTGAAGCTAAATGATGAAGAATAGTGAAAAGGATTTTCCAAATTGGACGCGTATAAGCGAAGATATTTAATGTTGAATATACCCTATTCACTGTTTGGAAAAAGGGACTGATCGAAAATAGGGTAGATTCAACATTAAATATCTCTGCTTATACACATTCAAATCATTGTCACAATTCTTCATCATTTAGCTTGAACAGCTACTCGAATCTGTGTTAAAATTCTTTGTGTCATCTGCACTTTAAATACTTGGGAATCATATAAGTCTTCATTTATTTTACTTGGTTTGCCTTTTCTACAAATCTGTTTTTATTCTATTAATTTGCTTGTTCTATGGATTGTTTATTTTAGACTGAAGAATCTGCGTTAATCCGTTTGTTAAAGAGATGTGATGCAACTGTTGCGCCATCTTCCTCTGCAAAAACTTCATTATGGATATCAGAAGTCCAAGCCAAGGGCAGCAACGAGGTAGCCAATTGATCCTAGGGATAACAGTATCAACAGAAACTCTTTAGGGTGATAAAACATGGCATTACCGTGAAGCGTGATAGCCTGATGTTTAGTTATTGGAATTTCAAACTGGCATAACCTACATCATTTTTACGGAGGATGTTAAAAAGTTTTAAATGAAACATGCCCTTCATGCTAGTAATGAGACATGCATTCCCTTCTGTTTTTCTTCGCTACCAGGGTTCTACAAAAGTGTGGAAGCTGGGCAGTGTCCGACAAAAGATTCAACCGGAATATTCATCTAATTTTCAACATTTTCTTCTGAATTTTTTGTTGAGGTTTGACCAATAAATCAGAAAATTATCAATTTTCTTCTGAATTTGCTCTAGCCTTCCGGGATCTAGGATCCCAGGATCCCCACTTTTGTCGAGCCCTGAAGCTGGGACTCTAGTTTGCGACATTTTTAGGACTTTTAGGGACATGGCTGTTTTGAGGATTTTTGTGCTCTAGGCACTTTTAAGAAGAAGACCTTTGTAATAATGCTTTACGTAATATGCTCTCAAGCTCTTCAAGGGGGGCTATGAAGAGAGGAGGGCTGTAGGCATGTCCCTAAAGTGCCTTCTTGTAAAAACGGCATGTCTAAAATGATTATTTTCTATTAAATCAACCCTGTATATATAGGTCACCTGCCCGTAGTGGTCAATCTATCTACCTCTCATAGTTGGCTATTATACACAGGTTTCACTGTATGTGTATATCTCCAACTAAATTCACAATCAAGATGTAGCAGTTGTCCTTGCAGGCGCTATAGATTGACTTGGCCCCAGAGTCAGACAAAAGGTTCAGCCTTCTGGAATCCTAGAAACATTTCAACATTTTTTTCTGAATTTCCTATTTAGGTTTGACCATTAAATCAAGAAGAAGAAAGAAATTCTTCTGAATTTGCTCTAGCCTTCCGGAATCTAGGATCTTCCAGGGCTTCTACTCCTGTCAGATCCTGCTTGGGCCCGGGCAATTGCCTTGCTTACTCTCCCCTTGTAGCGACGATCTAGTTATTAGTTCTAAAATAGAGTTCATTTCATGACACTGTTGAATTTACTATGTAATTGGCAGGTCTGTTTGTTTGCAGGAAATGCATCGTGCAGAAGAGAGTATTGACTTGGAAGTAAATAACATTCCTTTAGATGATATATCTGTTGAAATGTAAGTAAATGATGAAACATTCAAATTATGGGATTTTTATCGATGGGTTTTTTAAATTTGTATTGTGTTTGAGATATTATTTCTACATATATATGGATTTGTTGACAGACTTTGCTCAATGCTCGATTCGCATTAGTAGATAGATTCTGAATGGTCTGCATCGATATGAGTCGTAGGATACAGACAATTAGCTGGGCAATAATTTGACATTGGTACAATTATTAATCAGAGGTGAGGTAAATATCGGCTTATAATGACAGAGGTCTGCCGAATTTATATGCCAATATATGTTGGCTTTATTAGGAATTGTTGTCTGCACTTAAACATTAAGGACAGTTAATCCGCAAAACTGTGAATAATTTCAAATTAAATTAAATTCTAAAGAAGACTTGTCTAAATATCTTAATACACTTAATTAGTTTTTAATTCAAAGAAGAAGATACAAATTATGTTTTTCGGGGACTTTAAATACATTTATTTATTTTCTTTTTCCTGAATTTTTGCTAGCCTTCCGGTCTTCCGGGACTACTAGCCCTGGAATCCTACATTGAGAGTTTCTTATGAAAAAGTCGTATTCAAATAGTAATATTATAGACAGTCACATTATAGGAATGTGCTGTCCCTCTCATGTCTAACACATTTGCTACACAAAGAATGCCACAAATCAGTGCCAAACATGGCTGACAAAGAAACTTGTAAAGAAGACAATTTATGATACAAAACATTATGAAAAGATACTACTCTCCCATAGCCCCGTCAAAACATCTCCTTCAATTGGCAGTGAAGGATGTCATGCAGCGGTTTAGGGGCATACGTCTTTGATCTTCCGATCTGACCTAAAATCAAATAAACAGTCGATTATGATGATGTAAAAGAACTATGAACAATTGATTGGTCAAAGTTTAAAGCTGATCTGATAACAAATGACAGAGATATTGATGCTCAGATATCGTTTTCATTACTCAATTATTTCTGTGACTGCTTAAAAAGATCGGCTTGGCTTCACCCGTGCGAAAAACAGTTCAGGAGTTCTTGAACAGTCCATGAACACTCGTGGAGAGTTCATGAACGGCCTAAAAATTGGGTATTCTTTGACTCTTTCACCAGATATTATTGATATTTTTCTAGTTATTTTACATTACAATCAATCATTTACTTGAAGACGATTTTTTCATCAGAGACATCCATTACATAGGAATCAAACGGTGATAATTGTAGTAGTATAGAAAGTCATATTATAGGAGTGTGCTGTCCCTCTTTCACCTAATATAACATATTTGTTACACAAAGAACGCCACAAATCTCGGTCTGACATAGCTGACTAAAAAACTTGTTAATAACACAATGCAACACGTAGAATGTATCATCTAATACAACACCATTTATATAATATGTTGTTACTGATCGGGATTTATTATTGTGCTAAACAAACATAACATATCAAATTCTCACATTTCAGGTCAGCAGAGCCTTCAAACAACACAACAACAAATGCTAGTGTAATAACAACCCCTACATCTGAACAAGAATTTGAAGTAGAAACTGATGAAGAGTCATCATTAGAAGAGTAATTAACAATGTTTAATCAATATATCTGTTTGACTTCAACAAAGCAATTATGTAAGAATTTCATATTGTCCATTACTGTCCACACAGGAGTGTCCAGATGGCAGACGCAATTCCCTGCAAAAACAGTTCCGGAGTTCATGAACAGTTCATGGACGTCAAATGGCCTTAACTTTTCATGAACTGTTCATGAACTATCTGCAAGTGTCCATGAACAGTTCATGAACGTTAAATGGCCCCAAATTTTCATAAACGGTTCGTGAAATTGTCTGTGAGGGTTCATGAACTGTTCATGAACTCATGAACTGTTTTTCGCAGGGTATGTGCTTGCCAGATTGATAAGTTAACAGTTTAATATTGATTCATTTCTGTTATAAATAGTAACGCTTGCTCTCGAAGGGTTAATTCCGTATCAAAGAAAAGGCGGCTAAGGACACTGTGGCAAAATACAAAGTGAATGGATTTGTAAATAAACCAACATTATTTAAAATTAAACTTACAAAAATAAATAGGGTCTTGGATTTTAATTGTTTATTTTTGTTATATATAATTATTTTGTTGTATTATTTTGGACTTGGCTAATTTTGATTTACTTTATAATTATTAGTGTAAGTGTTTTTGTAATACACAGAATCTACAAAATTTATTAAGGAAGTTAATAGAGAATTAAGAAAAGTTCATGAACTTGAATAGTGATTTGCGTTTGACACCTATAGTGTACTGGCTATAACACGGTTCAATTGTTCAAGGTCCATAGCATATTTACCTTTATCCTCTTTCGTACAAATGTGATTAGATGCATGCTAATTGTGTGTATACATTACCATTTTCAAGAAGAATACGTCATAGTAACAGTAATCCATCTATTCTTCTGTTATAATTCCATTGTATACTGTATGTGTCAGTAGCAAATCTACAATCTGTATAGTCCCATAGAAAAAATCAAATCAACCAATTATATAGACACTTTAGCTGTCAGAGATAATTATTGGAAATAGTAGAGAATTAGTCACCATGATATTCTGAACAACAGTCAAAGAAATAATTTAAAATGTGTATTGGAACTTGGATCCCTGCGAAAAAAATCCATGAGCTCATGAACAGTTCATAAACATTTTTTTGTTGGTTCATGAACAGTTCATGAACAGTCACAAAGGGATAATGAACACTTCATGAACCGGTTCATGAACTGGTTCATGAACTTTATTCGCCGGGGTAGCTACAGGCTGTTATCGTTAAAACTCTGATAGAAATGAAAAAGGTCTGGAACTAGTTCCGATGCACATTTCAAAACATTTTTTGACTCTAATTAGTTCAGAATATTATGATGAATGATTCTGGACTATTTCCAATGACTATCTGAAAGTCATTGAAATGTTCATAAGATTGGTTGGTTTTTGCTATGGGACTATACTACTACACAGATTGCAGATTAAATTGGCTCCGAGCACATCATACTGTAGAATTTATGAAGGAAATTTTGAATATTTATAAGAATCTTCTTAGTGATAAAAGTTATGTTTATCTAATGGCAGGTAATATAGTGCTCTATGCTCTTGAGCAACAGTAAAACATGTGTATTCTTTAACTCTTTCACCAGATATAGGAGGATTAGCTCAGATGGCAGAGCAACCGAACTTCAGATCAGATCATATCTAATCGTCCATGGTTCAAATCCCCCTAAGGTCAACTCAGCCTTGACTTTATCTGAAACATCAAATGAGTACCATCTGAGGATGGCGGATGGAATGGTCCAGAGGGAATTGCATTGTGAGTAGCTGCGGCGCATCGTTGCGCATTGACAATCGAGACCTATCTGCCATGAAATCTGTTGAAATTGATCTGCAGTGTCGCGGCTGAGATCAACAAAGAGCGTTTAAAATCATTGCTCTCAGCGAAAAAAGCCACTCATCTAGAAATAGAGGAGTGGTACGGGTGCCTTCGGTAGGGCGACACCGTCTACATTACTTTTTACTCACCAGATATTATTGATATTAAGAATCTTCCTAGTGATGATTTTTGTACAAAATGACAACACACTGCACGACGTTTTGGCTGATTTACTTCTGCTCAGTGTTTTTAAATAACATGCATTTCGTGGGTCACCGATTTATTTTCCCTAAGGATAAGAAATTTATTTAAGTTAGTTACCATAATAGTTTTGTTGTGTTTTAGATTCGATGTCCACTGTTATAGAATAATAATTTTGTTTTCATGATGTAGCTTTACCCTCAAGGGGCAAACCATTATCTATTTATATTTGATAGTTGATACCATTATATTATTATTTTACGTATATGTATTTTATATTTTACACAATTATTTTGATGTGTTATAAAAGTTTTATTTTTTTTTATACAAATAATTATGCAAATTTTGAATGTTGTTTACCAGAAATTTTGCATTTTAAATATTAGGATGTTATTTACTAGACTCGGTATACATATAATCAAATATTGAATATTGGAATAAATATAAAAGCACTGAAGATCCAAAGGCAGAGAAACATACGATTTTTTTTGCATTGTTTACACGTTTTTTTAATTTTTATTATAGTAATAGTATTTTGACGTGTGGCTGTATAACTTTTGAAAATTACGTACAATAACTACAATAATTATATACATTAATATTTACATAAACTGTGTACGTTTTTTGATGTCTAAGGGTATTAATTATAAGTAGCTTATTAGTATTAGCTATCAATTCTATTTTGGAATGAAATCGTTTTTTTTGTATAAGAAGTTGCTTTTTCAATGCTTGGATTTGAAAGTCAATTATTTGCGTTTTCCAACTTCTATGAGTTTTTGTCTGTTGTATTTCTGTTTTCTTGAATAGTAAAAATCGGGGTAAAAATTTTGGCATTTGATTCTTGAACTGATAATTTATAAAAACAAGAACATGTTTAGAGCAATTTCAACCTAAAATTTGAAACAAAGATACTGAAATTAACTACTGTAGTTCTAACAATTTACGTATACAGTAATATTGAACAATATCAATTACTTGTCTGTATTTATTTATATTATAATTGTATAATATCATGATCCGAAAGAGTATCGGCTTACTCAGGCTTATATTTTTGCCAGCCATGATGTATATGGGTGGCTTGTATTAACTAGATTCGTCTATATATAAACAATTAAATAATAAAAGTCAGATTGCAAATTGAATAGATTGCCTGATGATCGCCTCGGCGTGAAACTTCAAGTAGCAACAAACATGACTGTCCGATTCTCTGACTTTTTTAACTGCTCTATTTTGCATTGAGCCCTATGTTCAATCAGTAAGACAACGTTTTATAAACAATTAAATATTGTTCTTGCTCTCGATTGCCGAAAATTTCTATATATATATTTGATTCTCAACATTGCTTTCAATACAAATCACAATAAATCTACTTGGTTTTACATATAAATAACCCACTATCTAGATATTAAAAATAGGTGAAACTAATATTAAATATCAACAAGAGTTTGTTTATTTGGTAAATGATATAATGAAATGTCAAATATTGATAAACAGCTTTTGACTCAGTAGTTACTGGTTACGTGAAAGTTAAGAAAATGGATATATGTATATCCTTTTAATAACAATAATAATAATGAGAAAGTCAAGAAAGACACATTCTTTGGTTGTAACTCCAAGTTTCACGTTATCAAAACGATCATCAGACAACAAATACTAACTACAATTACAAACATACACATTACCACATAGCTAGAACAGAAATCTGATATCCTAGTTTTGTTTTGTGACTATGCTGATCAGATATAAATTCTCCTCAGTTTTCGAGATGCTGAAATAGATCATTCGATTTTAATCGTATTTCTTTGAATTCTTTTGTTTACGGTAATAAGTTATTATGCTGATTTTGATTTAATTGTTCTTTTGACAATGGTGATTGTGGTCCCTGTAGAGGGTAATTGATGTCTATAAAAGTGGCAGGTATGCACGTACGAAATCACAATTTTCAGTACGCCTGAAATAAGACAGTGCAAAGAAAGATACCGATAATGCCTTCTCTCGAAACTTCTATCGTACAGAAATGCAAGCCGCTTACCACGACGGTAGTAGGTAGTATGCCTAAACCTGATTACCTTAAAATGCCTGCATCTGTAATTCACGGAGAAACATTGCTCGATTTTGTTGAAAAATACAATCAAATGATCAACGATGTCAATAAAGATGAATTTGAAGATAAACTTACTCGAGCAACAAAGGAAGCATTAAATATACAAATTGAAGCTGGCATTGATGTAATTACAGATGGTGAATTAAGTCGAGATTACTATGTGTTCTCATTTTGTCGGCAATTGAATGGTACCGATTTTACCAAATTGAAAAAAACTTTACATCGTAATGGTGCGTGTGAAGATATTTTACCTTGTATTACAGGCCCGTTATCACGAAAAGGGGATCGTAGTATTTTAGTTGATTATTGGATGAAGACAAATGGTATGTCTACTGTACCTGTTAAAATGACGATACCAGGACCATTGACGATTATTGATTCCATGGCTGATGAATATTATGGAAAGAAAAACGAACGGAAATTATTTGAAGATTTAGTTCAATGTATCAAAGGAGAAATTGCTGATTTAATCGATGCTGGGTGTCAACACATTCAGGTATAATTTGTTTGTATTGTTTTATAATGAGATTTACGCTGATGCACAGAGCCTCATTATGCAGGCATAGGGCTTATAATTCCACAATTCCTCTCCCATTCAAATAATAAGCGTTATAGGCGTATCCAAGAACATGAAAGACTAAGTCTACAGTTTTTGGTCTTCTCATGTTGGAATATCCTATTATTTGTCGATAAATGCTCTGTAATTTATATATACAAGTTGTGTTTACAACTGCTTTTACAATAGATTAATCCTAGCGCCAGCTCAAAAGCAGGCAGCTCAATTTAACGAAAAATTGAGTTGTTAGGCCTATGATATATACAATTATATGTACATTTTTTAAAGGTTGGAAAGGTATAGACTTGAGGTTTTTCTTGTACGCACTGCTACCAAAAAATGTTATTTATCGATTGTTTGTTAATTATTTTTTACGTCGTTGTATTTTGTTTTGTTATTTTACGCAATTGAATTTAAACACATATATTTTTATTGATTTTATTGTTTTCAATACTCCGTTTAATATAGTTAATTATGCGGTATCTATATTTGCTGTTTTTTAAAAATATTTTTCTATACCTTAATTTGTGAGCTATTTTTGTCTCCACTTGAACATACAATTTATATCAAATTTTCTTTTTATATCTGAAATTTGTAGGAATACGATTTTTGGAAGACATCATTTTTCTAAATAAACTTCAAAAATTTGCGTTATATCTCTGCTCTCTATATAAATTTAATAAAGATTCATTTAGCCGGGAGGTATTTATGAATACGATAGATCTCCATATTTATAATGAAGTCTCTTCATTATGTAACACATTAAATATTTGATGAATCCATTCTAAAATATTTATTTTTGGCATTCTAAAATACAGGGATGTTAAAGTTACTTTTGAAAAGTAGCTAGTCACAGTTACCGCTGCTTGGGCGATAAAGTAACTAGCTACTATCAGACGTTACTTTTCAGAAAAAGTAACGATTGATAGTTACAAGTTATTGCATCGCTAAATTTTAGTAAAATATCTATTTTAACCTACTAAAATGTTATTTATAGGTAAGAGTGTTCAATTTAATATCAAATCATATATTGTGTTTTTGACAACGTTTTGGAAGTCATCAGGTCCCGTTGTCAAGTCTTTAAATAATATTGAAAATAAAAGTGTACTTATACTACGTAAAAAATATTAATATATTGATTAAAAATATAGAAAATATAGAGATCAACAAATAAAATTTCTCAATTTTCTATTCTATAGTATTTCTAAAATAATGTTGATTTATAATTGAGAATGATAAGCCCAAAATGTTACCAAACTAATACCATCTATGCATTCATTCCTATTGTTAAAATGTTATCATAATCAAATCAAATATCCATCTAAGTAAAACCCGGTAATAACGGTTCTGGATTTAGCCGTATTCTGTCAATAAATAGCAAGCCAAAAAAGTCGAAGAATGAGTAACTCAGGGTCAAACTTTGCTAATTATTTACCGCTAACAACGGATTCTGCCAATACCGGTAAATAGTTTGTCTCCCTAGCGTACCGTTATTGCTGGATTCAGCTGTCACTATATTTTTTGTATATAGGTTGACGATCCTGTTCTTGTGCGATATCCAGAAAAGGGTTTAGAAATTGGTATTGAAATGCTGAGCAATTGTTTTTCAGATGTTCCTTCAAATGTTACAACTACCGTCCATATTTGCTGTGGTTATCCTGTTTATCTTGTAAGTATGTATTTAGTAGGAGGAACATGAGAGTATACGCCCATTGCGATCCCGTGGCGAGTAACTTCCATTGTGCTTCAACGGAGTTGCTCAAATACATTTTTGGCAGAATGACCACAACAAAGTTTCAGATCATGAGAATAAATCTCAAATATATTTAAAAAGACACATCACCCTAAAACAAAAAATTGAGAAAACAAATTTAAAATTGGGCCTGCAGTCAAAAGTACCCCAAAAAAGGAAGTTCATGGCAAGGAATACCCTAACATTGTACCCTAAAATTTTGGAAAAGGTACAGCATAGATACAGCGTAGATTTGCAAATAGTTTGGTCGTACAGAGCTATTTCGTGATTGGATTATTCTCCGTTATACGTGGAGTTTTTAATACACAGTTATATGATTGTTGTATGATCTTTATATAGGACCAGAAAGATTACCAAAAGTCAGATTTAAATGCATATATTAAAGTTGTCTCTGCTCTCGACAATGGATTGTTCGATCAAATCTCAATTGAAGATTGTCATCGTCGAAATCCAGATAAATTGTTTCAAGCTTTAAAGAAGAAAACGGTAAACCTGTAGTGCACTGAAACCTGTATATAACAGCCAGCTATGAGAGGTAGATAAACTGACCACTATAGGCAGGTGGTCTTTATAAACAGGGTTGATTCAATAAAGGGTGACCACTGTAGACAGGTGACCGCTGTATAGAGGTGACCGTTATAACAGGTTTGACTGTTTTTTTTGTTTATATATCAATTGTTTCGTTATTTCATATTTATAGAGTCATTTAAATGCTCTTTTGATATATATCTCTCGTCTATGTTTTGTAACAGGAGAAAATGGAATAAAATAACTATATAGGATTGATATAATTTTGATGCAATTTTGAATGACTATTTATCGCGCAAAGCTAAAATATAAGAAGATCGTGTAGGAATATAAAATGATTCACTAACCAAAAGGGGAGTTCAAGACTGTTTTTAATATTCTGTTGTTTACCCTCTGCACCATCCTAGGTTTAATAGGACAGGCATATAATTAACATTTCTGAGACATTTACCATTTGCAATCACCGCTATCGGTAGGAAGTTCAAGTACACAAGACTGCTGAACGGGATAAACTTGACTTTTGCAATTCAGGTATTTAAGAAGGCACTAAATCATGGAGTTATCCGAAAACCAATGTTAAAACATTACATATTATGCCAACCGGACTACTTTTAAAATATCGGAACAGGACTCAAATATCACCAAAAATCGGAGAAGAAAAACCTAAAAAACCGCGATCCGTTTTCACCTATTCCCCCCAAGAAGCAATCTTCCATTGTTTGGGAAATAATATCCTTTAATAATATGTGAAACAGTCCTCAATAGCAGTGATAGTAGCATAATAAGGCATAATTTCAGAAAGTCATAATTTTGTCTCTGTATTTTTAATGTCAGCTTGTTCTTGGCGTGATTGACGTTGTTAACAGTCAAGTTGAAACTGTTGAAGAAATCAAGAAACACATTAAAGATGTTATGGTATATATACCACGTGAAAGACTTGTTATTGCACCTGATTGTGGGCTTATTTATCTACCAGAAGAGATTTTAGTCTCGAAATTAACAAACATGGTTCAAGCAGCACGCCAATGTTAAATTATATTATCTGTCTTACATAATTTATAGTTTGTATATTCTATAGTCCGTCTTATATTACAAACCAGATCAAATCATACCCTGTATACTATATATTATTTCACTGCTAAATCTTCAACTTAAAATTTATTTATTTATTATCGATGATTTGTTGGCGATTGTTATATGCCAATTATTGTGTTGGGGAAAACAGAATGTTTACCTAATAAAAAATAATAATTTATTAACAAATTGTTTTTTTTTATAGCGTTTTGTATCTTAATTTTTATCAATGATTTAACAGATGTTAAGCCAGTTTCTTACATCTGCCGTTTTCCAGTTAATAATTAAAGACAAAGTTACGTATTATACAAAATATCATGAACTTAACGTAAGGGAACTTGAGAATATATACATGTTGAAATAATTTTTCCTTTTTCGATTCAGATCGTTTTTAATATTCAAAATAAGGTTTTGATTCCCCGATAAATAGTCTCTCCAATATTTCTCTGAAGTTCTTCTTCGGACACAATATTGTATGAAGGTCTCAGGCCATTTCTACTAGATATTTTGAATGTCTAATTCCTATTTTTGCGGTAAACAGTTTTGATACATTTCCCAATATATTTGCAATAATATTATCCATGATCGATGTATATCATAGAGAGCCTCTTAATGTGTCTCTATAACGACTCTTTTAGAAAGTACTGCTTTTGGTCGGCCTCTCAGTGTCCTGTCTTCTTCATCTATATGCATTGAGTTCTGTCAGAAATGTCACAGAAGGAAATACCATCCTTCAGCTGTCATAATTTGGCATTGATAGAGCTTCCTCAAGCTTGCTTCTGATGACTTGGACGAAAGACAAAATCAACTGAATTCCCTCTGTGATTTCACTTTCAGGATAAGTTTCTTCAAGGCAAGCATGAAAAACTCTAAACATGTTGATAATATCATCTGTCCTATGAAGCCAAAGGTTCACCGCATTCAGATTGTTACCAAAAATTGACTGGTTTTCTATACCTGCATTTAGGAAAGTGAGATGTTCTTGTGCCTCACTTGATGTAAGATGATTGCGCGCGTGTTCACTTGATATGGGAGGACACCCATGGTGAATGCGCCCGCACTCACTTCACCCATAGTTTGCTAAACGATATAAAAACTCTGCTTTCTCCTGTGTACCTTGGCTTGCTGTATGAAGTATATCCGCCGCGCGGAATCCCCCCTCTGGTACGGATGAAAAGCGGGAATTCTGAATGCACTGACGTCATTTTTCATTGCGAAGGTTCACCCAAATGAGGCCCTTTTCTTTTGCCATTTTTGGCTTTTCAAAGATGGCGTCTGCAAGCTGTTGCAAGATGCTGAGGAGCAACAACATTTTACGGAATTGCCGTCCATTAAATCAAGCTAAAAAGGTATATTGTGTATGTAATGTTCTCTATTTGCTAGATATTCATTCTGCAATGATTTTCGGCTTACTCTTATTACTCTAAGTGTTTGGTGCAGTCCATAATATTAATAATATAAACCCCAACCCCAAGAATATTTTTAAGGACATCAAATTTGGAGGCCAGGCTTTCCAGCATCCATACTAAAACCGTTCTGATAAGAAGTGTAAAAGTATCTTCCTTTATCACTCGAGAAATTTATTAGTGTGCACGCATATTGAACATGCAAAAAGTCACATTCCTTCAATTTAACTTTCCAAATGGTTGAAAAACAATGACAAAAACTTGATAGCCTACTGCCATAGTGGAATCCTTGAATGAGGAACGCCGAATATTTACGCCAAAATTACGCCAAGCCAAGTCAGCATTCAAGAATACGCCAAAAGCCAAAATTTAGTTGAAAACTATAGAAAATTATTAAATTTCCACGCCAAAGAAACCAAATTGGCGTAAAATCAACTCGATTCATGGATTCGATAACATACATGGATTCCATTATGGGCCTACTGTAAATGAAAAAAATAAGAACGTGGATAGAGTTCCGGTAACCGGGTCTTTGGTTGAAAAAAGCAAGATTCCCCGTAGTCAAATATGCATGTGCAGAACGCTTTTCTGTCTTTGAAATAAAACTTTCAATTTTCTTAAACTTTAAGGTTATATCTATTTTATAAGTTAATATAAGATATCAAATTTATTTAAATATTTTGACATTGAAGCAAAGGATACCGTGAAAACAAGTCAACATTTGTGGAAGTATAGGCTAGTAAAGGATTGATTTAGCAGAAACAGGAAATTATTTAATCGATGTTGCGTTTATCACGATAGCCGACGGAAACATTCAAGACATTCAACAAGTTAAAATCAGATCTCACATTTTCAGAATGAAATTATTATTCTATTGCCTAACACCGTGGATGAACCATTTGTATTTGTTTTTTGTCAATAACATTCAGCAACAACATAGTTTCACGATCATGATAGCGGCATCGGCTAGCCTAGCCCTAGCCAAAGCAGCGTTGTTTTCACTTTGTTCCACAAATGACGCAAATAAGGAAATATCTAAAGCAGTGCTTCTTCATATTTATCGAAGATATATGTATATCAGTATATCAGTATTATAAATTGATCAATGTCATTTAACTTCCACAAAAGAATTTTCAATCCCATTACATCGAGAAATGGTGACAGAAATGAAAATATGATATTGATGTTTCACGTTTTAACGTTTGGCGTTGTGCGCGTGCGCATTTGACTGCCACAACTTTAGTTATTTTAAGCCGAAACCCGGTTACCAGGACTATATCCACTTTGAAAAAACAACTTTATCTGTGCAACTAAAAAGTCCCTTTACCGCAGCTGATCAGTTGCAGCTATTCAGTTAAATCTCCGCAGCTAAATAATAATTTTACAGCATCTAGTTACTTGCAGCTATTCAGTTCTTTTTGACATCTAAAAAGTGTGTTTACTGCATCTAATTATTCGCAGCTACTCAGTTCTTTTACCTCATCTAAAATGAAAGTTAGCTTTTACCTCTACGAAAAAAATTCATCACAGCCGTTAATATATCTCATTTCCTTTTCCATTATGAAATCAGTTCAGTGTAGGCTACCTTCTCTATTTAACTGTGATTTAATAGTGGTGGATTTGATTTTCGAGGGTGTTTTGCATTTAACTACAAATGTTGTGTATAGTCGAACTCGGTTAATATCTCACCTTGCTTAACATCCCCATCTGTTAAAAACCACTTGCCGTTTTCTATACAAACTCAGCTAATTTACCTCCCTTGATCAAGATTCCCTCTGATAAAATTCTATCTTGTCTAATTCCCATTTCTTTGAATTTGTAAACAAATGATAGTCGTTTCATTTTTAGCGTTTACCTTTGTTTTGAAAATTATCATCGTCCAAAGTTTGATCGTCATGTTCGGGAATAATTGCCAATGTCCGATAAAATATTTTTCTAATTCTGGGATTCTAATTTTTGATTCCAAAATTTTTGAGGTTGATTTTATAATACAAGCAACTTACAGTTTTTATTTGGAGGTTATTGCCAATTTATTGCCATAAAAAATTGATAAAAATTGCACCTTTTTATTTATCTCCCAAAGAAAAGAAAGGAAATTCATCTTCTTCTGGTTGTAAAACTTGAATATGGCTATTTCCTCCTAATTCCTTCTGAATTTGTGCTAGCCTTTCGGAACTCTCAATCCCGGAATCCCCCATTTTATCGAACCCTGATAATTGCTCAATGAAAAACATGTCTCCTTCAAAATTAACATCCAAGCAGATTTGTTGAAATGCCATTGTCGTTAATGTCGCCTACATCTGTTTATTTTTATTATTTTATTTTTCAAGTATGGATCATCCGCCCTGCGTATATCTCGCTCAATGTCAACTGTTATTCATCTCGATGATCCGGTAAGTTCTATTATTTTGATTTTATTGTTTTTGAATAGCCTATTCACTCAAATGTTTTTTCTGTTGTATCTTTTTATTTTCAATACAAATCTTTGAGAGTAGTGCGAATCAAATCATTGTGTTAAACTAGGATTTGTTACATTTCGACTTGAATTTGCTTCTCAAGGAATTATTTCTAGCATGCGAATACTGAAATTAAAAGTTTGCATCACAGAGTCCACAACAAAATCAATTAAAATTAACCCTAAATTATTCTAAGTAACGTGGGAAACTCATTGCGATCAAGGTTAAATTATGAATTAGATGATGTCTGCTCTGGTGTAAATAGTGTTTGATGACTGAAAAGAAATTTAAGAGGGAACTCCGCGTTGTTTTAATTTGATGCAGAACAAACTTTTATGAATCAGATTTTTTAAATTCCAATTTTCTTGACAAGTTACAGTAACAAAAAATCATAAAAACATGGGCGATTGGATAATATACCATCATGGTGCGACAAAAGGTTCAGCCTTCTGGAATCCTAGAGACATTTTACCATATTACTTAAAATTGTTTTGTTGATGTTTGACCAATAAATCATCGAAAATATCAATTTCTTCTGAACTCACTCTACCCTTCAGAAATCTAGGATTCCAGGATTCCTACTTTTGTCGGACCCTGTATATCATATACCAAAGGCAGCCATACCTTCTATAATTTATTATCAGAGCAAAGTCTGCTAACCTTGTGCCCAGGCCTCTCTTTATGGCACCTGAAATACCTTGTCTTGACAGTCATGTAGACATCATGTAGGCCTACAGTCTTCATGCAGACTACAGAATGTATGCATACAGTCTACTTGTAGACTTGTCTTGACAGCAGTGTACAGGAAAAGTCAGGGTCCCATAAATCTAAGCTAAATTAACCAAAAATCAGAAGTTTTTAATTTATTTAAAAAAAAACTGGTAGGATTTCTCTAGACATTCTAACTTTGCAAAACCTCTTCTGACTCCGAAGCTAGATTTCAATTATTTGCTTGTGATTCATGTGGAAGATATTTATTGCTTCTTTTCGTACATTGCGGGGGTAAAATTCTAAAGAAAATTTTAGGAAAATCTTGATACAGTCAAACCTTTTATAACAGTCACCTCTGTACAGCGACCACCTGTCTATAGCGGTCACTCTTGCAATGTCTAAAATAGTATTTTCTATTGAATCCAACCTGTATATAAAGGCCACCTGTCTACAGTGGTCAATTTATCTACCTCTAGTAGCTGGCTGTTATATACAGTTTCAATGTATTCCAGAAGTTAAAGCTTTGTCTCGGACCCTGCATAGTAGTAATATTGAAAAAGTTACACCATTCCAATGAAAATTGAGAAATTAAGTGATTTTCCAATCCTGATGTTGAAATTATTTAATTTTCTCTCTTTTCTATCGCATAATTTATAGATTGAAGGTGCTGAACGCAAACTTGTTACTTTGATTCCTGGCGATGGAGTTGGTCCAGAATTAGCTGGTTGTGTGAAACAAGTCTTTAAGTAAGATGATATTATTGTATTAATTACCATTTACCATGAGCAGTAGGACCCTGTTTCTTATCAAGCCTAGCTTCTCAATGCCCTAGCGATTAGGATTATGCTACTCTTTTTCTCAGATAATCATTTAAAAACTTCCAAAGATAATAATAATATTATAATAATAAAGATTGGGAAATGGGTGCTCTAATACTCCTCTAAGTCAATACACAAAGTCGAAAACGCTTCAAAATGTAAAAAATAATGAACATTACATCACCCAGTGAAACATATATATAACAGCCAGCTACTAGGGGTAGATAAATTGACCACTATAGACAGTAACCTTTATTTACAGGTTTGATTCAATAGAAAATACTGTTTTAGGCTGTGTTTACACGACAAGTGGATTTACGAAACCCCGATGAATTTTAGTCTAGACATAAACAGGAAACCTGAGAGAAAATTAGTCCGCTTGGTATCCCTATCAGGACTTTTGAAAGGAAGGATAGGAAACCCGGGTTCCTCAAGCCAGACTTTGCAAAATCCGGGTCTTAAACAGAAATTTATGGAAAACCCGGGTTTACAAAAGTCCACTTTCATTTCGCGGCGATACGGCATGAAAATATTGGCAACCATTTGGCTCTGTTTCAGGATAAAATACTATAGTTTGGTAAAACTATTCAATGAATCTGTTTTTACAAGATAAAATCGTGAATAATATGTATTTAAAATGTGTTGTTTACAAAAGCGGTCAATTCACATGGAATTTAATTAGATATAAATAACAAAAGTTATTTTGAATAATTTAAATAAAAAAAAACATATCGATCTGAAGCTACAGAATCGACGAAGTATAAAAATCCAATTTCAATGAAAAACCGATAAGAAATAATGGAGTTACAGCATTTTTTATTTAAACAAAATAGATAAATCTAGCCTTGTGTAAACTGGTACCCTATCTGAACTTTTCGAAAGTGTACCTTCGAAAGACTTTTGGAAACCCAGGTTTTTGCTCTCGTGTAAATGTAGCCTTGGACACACATTGCAAGAGTGACCACTATAGACAGGCGCCGCTGTATAGAAGTGGACATTATAACAGGTTTGACTGCATATCTTACATTTCTTTCCATTAGATCTGCCGGTGTTCCTGTTGATTGGGATGAAATACATATAAGGTATTTTGATTTGATTTGATTTGATTTATTTGCCAAAATAAGTTGATTTAAATTTCAATTAAATACAATGTTTTGGCAGGCAAACACAGGAATACATCAAGCGTATTAATTCTTACACTATACGTGAGGCCGGGGAAAGCATTTACTATATGGCGACAAGTCTAACTGTCCGAGACATTTTTTAAATGACAAAATAGATAGTAAATTTACTACGTCCTCTGGTAAATTGTTCCATGCACTAATTATTTCATTATAAAAGGAATAGTTAATAGTGTTATTTATAGGTTTCCTTAAGACATAATTTTCATGAATGGATATAGAGATTGTACTAATGATTGATCAAACTACTGATTTTTGTTATTGGATATATCATTTTATCTTACACAACTCTCCCATCTTGAACATGCTGTTTAGCATATTCATTAGTAATCTATTCATTATTATTAGACCTATTAACACATACAAATTTTGAAAATCTGAAAACATACTGAAAACTCACTGAACAGGCTACTGAATTGGGCACTTTTGATCATCAGTAGGTTTCAAATTTAAAGGTGCATTTTAGCAGTTTTTCAGTAGAATGAGAAGAATCTAGATCTTAGCGTCTTGTGAATTTCAGTATGTTTTCAGTGTCTGTCAAATCACATTCCAGTAGATTTTCAGCAGCGATTCAGTATATCCAAGATTCATAGTGTAAGGAGGTAATGTTTTCAGAGACATCGATATATGTTATCTGCACTGACATCTAGCTCAAACAATGTTGAGGCTTTTATCAACCAATTTTAAAACATAGACAACTTTTACTTCTTATAAAGGTTTTGGTTCAATCTAACAACAGCACAACATATGTCAAGCAAACACTAGAGGGAAACCATAGTTATAATTTAACAATCTCTCTGTTGTGTGAAACACAGTATTGTTGAGCAGTTACTATTCAATCAGGAAGACAAATACATATTTGAATGTTTTTACTATTTACTTTTGCAGTGACATTGGCGTATATGGCAGTGAATTTACTCTTGAAGATGTTCTTAAATCAATGGAAAAAACAAAAGTTGGTCTCAAAGGTATATATACTATGTTTTATTGTATTGTAATGGAAATGATTCGATCAGTCTGATTGGTTTAGAGTTTGACGCTAAATAACCATAGCTAAACTAGGTTCGAAAACAGAATCAATATGACGTTTTCTTCTTACGTGAATAGCTCATAGGCTCGAGGCTATTGTCCATTTATTGTCATAAAATGTGATAAAAAAATGCACAATCATTTATCATTCACAGAAAAGCAAGGAAATCGTCTTCTTCTGGTTTTAAAAACAACACTAAAACTAAAGAATACATTTAATTTCTCAATTCTGAATTTGGGCTAGCCTTGAGAAATCCTCCATTTTATCGAATCCTGTATATTTTCAATCAAAAAACTTTTAAATAAGAACACAGAGATGATCAGCATATGCCCACACAAAAATATATTTTATTTATCAAACTTTAAAATACACCAATAAACAGGAACCATTCACCTTAAGAACAATGTAATTAACTAATAGAAACAACAGAAAACTTTACAATATAATTGTCTGCTTTTATAACATGGAAGGTATCGCTTTTATTTTTCATCACCGTTAGTAGCAAATATGAATATGTCTGATTTTTTGCATTCATTTATCATTATAAACAAAAGGTTAAATGATTCAAAGATTAGTCAAGTGAACTATATTACTGTAGTGATTATTATAACATTTTGATAGGTGGAGGTGTCCACTTTATAGAGCTGACAACGGGTTGACTGTATCTCTATTATATTTTTAAGGTGCCCTGACAACACCATCAAGTATCAGTGGGCAAGATCATTTGAGTTTGAACCAGAATATGAAGTAAGTACATTGTTAACTGTGTCAATTTCATGTAGTTTAACAGAACACATCATAGTTGACCTTCCAGTATTTTATTCAATTGTAGCATGATAATATTAAAAGAACTAATAAGGTGTATCTCGAAATTGCGTTTTCAAGATTTTGTAAAAGTTCTCAATATTACCCTACCTTACTTGAATAATCCAACTAAACTGGAATTTACATTTTCAAACATTGTATAATTTAAATTTAAAAACAGCATCTTTAACCAATATCAATAACACACTTAAATTTTTTTGATTTTCCGGTTTGGATGCCAAAACATATGGCAGATAATTTTGCCTTCAATAATTGTAATGTGATGATTTACGTGAAGTTTGTTGAATGATATGTTTTGACATGTCACCCTGTTGGCAGACTCACAATCATACCCTATGCTTGTTAATCCGGCTGGTCTGACACGTGTTTCGTCCCTGCCAAGGGACTCATCAGATATCTTTCTGATGTCGTAGCTCGTCAGTCATCTCGCCTGAAGTCCCGCTAGCAAATTGTATAGATGGTGACAACCTCTGTGCATATCGCATGCGCAGTCCCACTTGAATAACAACGTGATTGATTAATTGATTGATAAAGCGGCTGATCTAATATTTATAATTGTCATTGTGTTTATAGAATTGAACTGGACTTGTTTGCAAATGTTGTTTACTGTAAATCATTACCAGGATATAAAACAAGGTAAACAGAAACTGTCATAATTGTTGCACTTGATCCTCTTAAATGGATAATAAATAATGACGATGATATCTATTTCAGATACGATGATATTGATCTTGTTATCATCCGTGAACAAACAGAAGGAGAGTACACTAGTTTAGAGCATGAGGTAAAGAATAAAACTGTATATGGATACTGTTCTGTTCGTATTAGAACCAATACTGTTGACTTTGAGACATATAAACACACATAGGGTTCAATTGGTAGGATTTGTTAATTAGATATATACTGGATAGGATATAATATTGTTATAATAATGATAATACGGTGCTAGTCTTAATATAATGACATGAGTGAACCGAATTAATTGCTGCGCAATAGATTATATGTATTTACATTAATTAGTAGATGTGAATTATCAGGAAATGCAACAGATACTAGACAGTCTCAGCAAGGGTTCCCTTTGAGTAGCCTTTGTTGTAGAATTGAAAGTCCATTGTGTCTATTGTCCCTTCATGTGTATTGTGTATACAAAGGTTAGCTCAGATGGCAGGGTGATACCATTTCAATTACTACTAATTAGTATACAAAGGAAATAATGATGATAATAATGAATAATAATAAATGCTGATTTTATGGGTATTTGAAGAGCAACGCTTTCCCTGAAATATGAAATAAAGTGCAGAAGTATTAAAACTGAACATTAGAGTTAGAAAGGTCAAAAAAATGTAAATTCGAAAGTTGAATTTCATTCTTGATTTTATTGTTCTAATGGGTAAAAAAATCAAAATTCGAGTTCAAAGATATTGGGAAGTGGGCGCTCAATACTCCTCTAAATCAATACACCAAGACAAAAACGCTTCAAAATGTCAAAAAATGGTGAACATTTCATTATCTCCCAGTAAAACATATATATATATATATATATAACAACCAGCTAAGAGAGGTAATAAATTGACAACCACTATATGCAGGTTGCCTCTATGTACAGGGTTGATTCAATAGAAAATGCTATTATAGACATTGCGACACAAAAGTGACCACTGACCACTATAGACATGTAGCCTTTAAAGAGTTGATTACAGTCAAACCTGTTATAACGGTCACCTCTATAAAGCGGCCACCTGTCTATAGTGGGCACTCTTGATATGTCTAAAATAATAATTTCTATTGAATCAACCCCGTTTATAAAGGCTACCTGCATATAGTGATCAGTTTATCTATCTCTCATAGGTGACCGTTATATACAGGTTTCACTGTATTATAACAGGTTTGACTGTGTGGATAATTCATCCCCTCTATTCATATTTTTATGTTAGAGTGTCCCTGGTGTTGTTGAAATGATCAAAGTTGTTACGAAAAAGAAGTCAGAACGCATTGCAAAGTTTGCCTTTGATTATGCACTTCGGAACGGAAGAAAGAAAGTGACAGCAGTACATAAAGCAAATATCATGTAGGTTGATACATAATCTAATCACAGTCTATTGCACAAGAGATTGTTTAACCAATCCCCTATTAGAATGTTCATGAAGCAAATATCATGTAGGTTGATACATAATCTAATCACAGTCTATTGCACAAGAGATTGTTTAACCAATCCCCTATTAGAATGTTCATAAAGCAAATATCATGTAGGTTGATACATAATCTAATCACAGTCTATTGCACAAGAGATTGTTTAACCAATCCCCTATTAGAATGTTCATGAATCCTGTAAGAATGTTTAAAGGGGCAAAATTGACCAGCGACCGCTGCGAGTACAAGTTGAATTTATGCTTAGCGTAATTCAACCGTCTCGCTTTGAAACAATTGTTATACGCAGGACTAACTTGTAATAAAATTCATGTCAACAATGAACATTGTGTTATAACAATAAGCGTGCACGTGATCCTAAGTGCGTGGCGCCTGCCGGTCATTTTTGCTCCTTTAACAGTTTTTCATTGAGTGATGCCCCACAGTTCATGAACATTTCATATAAGAGTTCATGCACGGGTTGCCATGCTTCATCACAATATTCCTACACAAGTGATGTTGGGAGACACGAGTGAATCTTAAGGAATAAACAAGCCACAGGCAAGTTTATTCTAGCTTCTTGAGTGTCGGACAGAATCCCGAGTGCAAGAATTTTCGATGGAGCGTGGCAAATCTGTGCATGAATGCTTTTCTAAAACAAAAAACATACCTTCCGGTATTTAATCGTTCTACGGTAGTATCTTGAGTTATTAATTTTACCAACAAAACTTTGTTGCCTTTGCCTTTTCATTTAAGTTTGTCAAATTTTTTGTCAGTCTTCTTGGAAATACTGCTTCCATCGTTATTACTGCATTATCATTAGTATTAATTGATAATATCGTCATTATCATTTAAATCATGTCTGGAATTGAAATTTGGTTTGTCGTGCATTATTAATTGATAACTAGCTGTTTTGATTTTTGGAATTTCGTGGCGTGCCTTCATCTATTTCTTGCACGCTTAATCGACCAATCAAACTGCTATGAATCATTCAATAGATTTCACAATAAATGCTAACGCTAATGAATGTATTTTGACAACGTTTTGATTGAATAATTCTTATCCTCATATGGTAAGATATGAAAATTGTATAACTTTATCATTTTAGTATAAATAGTTAATCTGCACCCATAATTTTTTAGACTTGATAATGGCTTTTTGTGAAATTCGAAACGTTGTCAAAATACATTCATTAGCGTTAGCATTTATTGTGAAATCTATTAATCTGAAGACTCTAATCATTCAATAGTTTTAGAAAAGAACTTTTGATGAATGTGTCTCTCAATTTATTATCGACTGTTATACCTAAATACTGAATTACATAGTAGACAGATGATGTTTGCATATCTGTCTGTGTCAAGGAGCCACACTTAAAATTAATAGTCAGTTATAACTACTATCAAGGGAAAGCTGTAGAGTTTTTTTTAGGGCCAATATACAACGTTGACAATTGTACATAGATTATAGATTGAACAACAGTATTCGATGTCGGTATTGTGAAAGAGTTCTTGAACTGTTATCTTCTCTAGTAAACTTATCATGTATAGTTTACTCTGTGTATAAAGGTCACCCTATAGAGCAGACATGTGTCTATAGTGGTCATTTCATCATATTATAAAATTGAATTTAGCCTCTATAGAAAGGTCACCTCTCTTTAGTGGCCAATATTCTCTAATCTCATAACTGGCTGTTTGTAGACATGTTTCACTTTACCCTGAATATGATGATTTCAATTCAATGTCTTTTAGAAAGGTCACCTCTATTTAGTGGCCAATATTCTCTAATCTCATAACTGGCTGTTATAGACATGTTTCACTGTACCCTGAATATGATGATTTCAATTCAATGTCTTTTAGGAAGGTCACCTCTCTTTAGTGGCCAATATTCTCTAATCTCATAACTGGCTGTTATAGACATGTTTCACTGTACCCTGAATATGATGATTTCAATTCAATGTCTTTTAGGAAGGTCACCTCTCTTTAGTGGCCAATATTCTCTAATCTCATAACTGGCTGTTTGTAGACATGTTTCACTTTACCCTGAATATGATGATTTCAATTCAATGTCTTTTAGAAAGGTCACCTCTATTTAGTGGCCAATATTCTCTAATCTCATAACTGGCTGTTGTAGACAAGCTTAACTGTACCCTGAATATGATGATTTCAATTCAATGTCTTTTAGGAAGCAAAGTGATGGATTATTTTTAGATACTTGCGAAGAAGTTTCAAAGCTTTATCCTAAAATCAAATTTGAAGGATTGATTGTTGACAATGCTTGTATGCAGGTAAGTAGATGTTACGACTACTTGAGATGAGTAGCAAACAGTTAAACAGCGTCACACAAGACAATACCTGACAATAGTTTTGGCCTTGCCTCATTCAATCGCAACCTTCATTTCCATACAACATTCCAACCAATGAGGCTAGTTTTGGCCTTTTGGAATTCTATAACATTTCCATCTTTTATCTCTTGGAATTTTTAATGATATTTGGCCTATAACTTAGAAAAGTATGTTTTCTTTGCCCTTTCATGCTACCCATTTTTGCCGAGCCATGACGAAACTTTAACCTTTGAAATATTTATATTACCGGTAAATAGCTGTTGATATCCTAAGAAAGATTATTTGGGAAAATCATCAAAAATGCTATTACATTTGATAGTAAAGGGCTAGCATGATGCCATTATTAGAATAAATGGTGTACTTGTTTATAACTAGAATGAAATATTTGTATAAAATCAAAGTTATGAGATGAAAACACATTGAATGCTATACCCAGTGTCTGCAGAAGGTTTAACCTTCCAGAATCTTAAAAAATCATTTTCAGAATTTTTTGTTGATGTTTGACCTATTAATCAGAAAAGTTTTAGTTTTCTTCTGAATTTGCTCTAGCCTAAGATCCCCACTTTTGTCAGACCCGTGGCTATACCCCAGGTGGCATATAATAGTTTATTCACGAATGCAAATCTTTGTAGCTGTTTGGCCGGTTTTATAGGGCATAAAACACTTTCATGTCATTTGCTAGGCTTTTTGGGAATAAACTAATGATCAAAGAAATCATAAAATCTCAACAGTTGAAGAATTTAAACAGTGATAATTGCTTTAATAAATTTTAATAAGTATTTCAATAATATAATATTAAATATTTTATTACTTTTAAATTTCTTTTAAAAGTTAAAAGTTTGGAAAAGGGCCAATTGTAAATTGTAAGCCCAAAGCATGTGTTCCTATCGCCTAAGGGAATAAAACAGCTATGGGGGATGGCATGTCAAAACTACAAGATATTCCCTCTTGAAGATCAGCTTGTTAAAATCCCTGCATAGCCGCATCACATGTGGGATACTGGGGTCAGTGTAAGCACATTTTTCTTAATGATCAATTGTTATTGCCATTCATTGTAAATTCGAAATAACAATCCCCTCAAATTAATTGTGCTTGAGAGGAGACGTGAGTGCCAGTCATATATGTAATATTCAAAAATAATTTTCTATTTTTAGCTTGTATCTAATCCTAATCAATTTGATGTGATGGTACTTCCATCTCTTTATGGAAGCATTGTTGATAACGTTGGTGCGTCACTTGTCGGTGGTGCTGGTGTTGTGCCAGGAAAGAATTTTGGAAGTGAATATGCTATTTTTGAACCTGTAAGTTTGGAATTTGAAAAGTAATATAGATAGTGTGGCCCTACTGAATTGATTTCTGACGTTATTGAACTCTATGATCAAACCAATGGGTGTAAATGTTTGTTAAATTTGGTTCAATAGAAAACCAAACAAATTTATATTTCCAATTCTATCTGACTTTAACCCTGTAATCATTACAATGCATTTAATTGTCTTATATCTCCCCCATCGTGCTCTGCATAATGATCGGTAAAGACTGATAGTTAGTCACCCTGTAAACACACATGCCTGTCTTCTTGGAAGACATTAATGAATTACGAAGTGTCTATTTGACCGGGAGTCGCGGCCATTATGGATTCGATGGCAGTCTAATACGTCATTCACTCGATCATGTGTTTCACTCGTCCCAGGTTTAGGGTTAGGTTTAGGATCTAATCACGTGATAACCACCTGGTTAGGGTTAGTTTTAGGGTCCAATCATTTGATAACCACCCGGTTAGGGTTAGGGTTAGAGTCCAATCACGTGATAACCACCCGGTCGAGGGAAAACTATTTTCATTGACCAATGATAGAACCTCTGCTTGCTGGGCGTGTTCTTGGACCTCTTCTATTATAAGATGCTTGTTGAGTGGCTCTTTCACATAGGGACATTGTGGGCAATGCCTATTCACAACACTGCAGATCTATTCAACAGATTTCATGGCAGATAATCATTGAATTTGAAGGTGTAACAGCACATCACAGCTCTTTGTATTGCAATTCTCTTTGGACCGCTTCAGAACGAGCGCACCAGGACTAAAACGGCAGGTTTCTCCGGGCAACTTGAAAATCACACAAAGTGTTCATAAAAATATGCTAAACAATTATCTATTTCTTGTTATAATTAAATTCTATTGTAAACCCTGCAAAAATCAATTTATATTTCATGATTCACGGTCAAAGCCTCCTTATCTTTTTGAGAAAATGCTGCATGTGAGCTTCATGGTCTTTGATTCTTTTGTTCTCCCAAGAATTTGTGAATCCATGGAAGCATGACAAAAACACAAAATGTATGAATTAAGAGGGCTCTGACCGTGAAATGATTTATAAATTAATCTCTGGTAAGCTCCACAATAAAATTTGACTAAAACAAGAAACGGGATAGCATTTATGGTATTTTTATGAACATTTTATGTAAATTTCAAATTGCCCGGAGAAACCTGCCGTTTTGGTCTTGTGGCGCTCGGTCTACTTCATTTGTCATCATAAGATAGTACTCATTAGAGTCATAATTGAATTAACCTTTTTCTTGTGGCGGTGTTAGGGGACAGATTTGAACTACAGGCAAAACTAGATTTGGTTATTATGGATTCAATGATCTGAGCTTCACCCACCCCTTTTTTAATCATATTGAGTTGTGAGTAGTGATGCTTCTTCTGATCAGACTATTTATCATTTCAATTAATCACCCTACTCAAATAGCAGTCCAAATCAGATTTTCTAATGGATTTTAAACATAAGATTAATTTGATATAATTCAATCTATACTTGGTCATTCTTGTAGAATTCTGATCTTTCCATTTATAATGAACTCATCTTTTAAACCAAATTTTTTGATTTTTGAGTTTGTCGATGACTTATGTAAACAACCCCTACAGCATGTTTGAATTTGTTATTTGCAAATTGTGCTCCTTTTTATACTGTTTACTCTCTATTAGAATCTTTGTCCATACTATACTTTCATTGTTTGTTTTCTAGGGGGCAAGACACACATATGCTCAAATGGCAGGAAGAAATGTTGCTAATCCAACAGCAATGCTGCTGTCAGCATGTTTCATGTTAGAACATTTACAGTAAGTGCAGGGTATGACAAAAGGTTCAGCCTTCTGGAATCCTAGAGGCATTTCAACATATTCTTCTGATTTGTTTTGTTGATGTTTGACCAATGAATCAGAAACTTATCAATTTTCTTCTGAATTTGCTCTAACCTTCCCGGAATCTAGGATTCCCACTTTTATCGGACCCTGACTAAGATTAAAGCATTTCTAAAGCAATTGGCAAACAGTTCATATTAGCCATATATTTATGTTGCACAAGAGACATGTAACGAGAAAACAAGAAGGTGTAAGAAAATTCCAGGCTGTCTGGGAAAGTAATTCTCAGAAAGGGATTGTGCATAGAGAATTAAGAATAGAGATTGACGGTAATTTGAATCCTGTAGTTGTCAGATTTCTTGGTTGCTGCATCTACTTTTTGTAGCCTAATTAATGATTGATTCTACATGATATTTATGTAACTACCGCTACCAACACCAAAACCATGGGAATGCCATGAAAGTGTTGTGAAAGCACCATGAAGATGTAAAAAAAAAAGGAAAAACCACACGTTTTTGTAAGCCATGAAAAAGTTTGAAAACCATATTAAAGATATTAAAATGTGAAAATGTCATCGAAACGCAATGGAATTTCACGATTTTTTCATGGTTTCGGTGTCTGTAGTGTACATAGTACAATTACACATATTTTGTTATGATTGGTTAGCAACTTTACAAATAATTGCTAAGTTTTAAAGAAGTGATGTGAATATTTATTTTTCAGTTTATTTGGTCATGCAAGGATGGTCAGAGATGCTGTTTTGAAAACAATAACAAATAAGACAGTATGTTATGTATCATATTAGTGGATAACAAATTAATCTCATCTTTTGAATGAGAATTTTACAAGCTACAGCAAACACAGTTCACAGATTTTAGACCGCTTTGTTTGAAAACGTGAATGTTGAACCCTGGGCAAACGACGGCAACTTTTGCGTAACAAATCTATTTTTGATTTTTGTTTCACATGTATTTTTTCTGTTCTGAAGTAGTCTTAAGTCTTTTCAGGAGCAGCTATTTGAAATAAACATCAATGCTTTTCTAGAACAGCCGAGACTGAGATTAAAAGGAAGCCATTGAAAGAGTTTGATACTTTTCGAAAGAAATGGTTCAAAAAAGATAACGAAGACGTTTGATAACAAAAATTGTTTGAAAGACTTGGAAAATGTTTGATGGCCGTTTGATGGCCATCAAACACGATGCAACAATGCAACACGTCAGACAAAATTGAAAGAGTGGCTAAACAAGGATCTAAATTTGCTCAAATGTTGCCATCGTTTGCCAAGCGTTATTCGCTTGAATATAAGTACTGAGTAGCATAGATGATACCACTATGATAATACTCTTACCTTATGACATACAGTGAAACCTGTATATAACGGTAAGCTGAGAGAGGTACATAAATTGACCACTATAGACAGGTGGCCTTTATATTGTGGCCTTTAAATTATGTCTGATGACATTGAACTGATTGCTGTTGAGACTCAACAACTTTATTTTTTCTCTGTCTACCTTCCACCAAAGTCAACACTTAGCAATGCTCTCCACCAGCTTAACACAACATTAACCCAACTTAAAAGGAAAACTGTATTTTTGGCCGGAGATTTCAATGTCGATCTGCTTTCAGCGTCCCCTAAATCTGTAAATTTGCTTGACACCATGCTTGATTTAAAATTATCACCTCTCATTGTTGAACCAACCCGTATCACTACCAAAACATGCACGTTAATTGATAATATTTTTACGAATTTCAAAGGATCATTGAGTTCTGGGATTTTGATTACTGAAATTTCCGATCACTTAGCACCATATGTATGTCTTTCAAATAATTTTCAAAACCATTCTGCAACAATAACCTACAGAAATATGTCACCTCAGAACATTTCCCATTTTAATAGTCTCCTTGCAGATGAAAACTGGTTTCTCCCATCTGACCCTGCACAAGCTTTTCATTGTTTTGAGCAAATCATTCAACACAATTTGAATCTTTCTTGTCCTGTAATCACCACTAAGCTGAATAAAAAACATCACAAAATTCAGCGGTGGATGACAAAAGGACTACTAGTTTCAAGAAACACAAAAAAAAAAATATTTAAAAAATTCATTGTCTGCAAAACTGCTCATGCAAAGATCACCTATGACAATTATTGCAAATTATACAATAAGCTATTAAGAAAAGCTAAAATTTTATACTGGGATCAATTTTATGAATCATCCAAACAAAATTTACGTCAGTTATGGAAGGTAACAAACCAATTACTAGGTATTACAAAAAATTGCAATCGTTTTCCATCTTTTTTTTCTGTTTCTGAAAGAAAAATTCAGGATAAAGATCTGATAGCAAACAATTTCAACACTTTTTTTGCTAATGTTGGACCCCAACTTGAGCAAACATTTTCCTGTTCAACAGACTTTTTGAGACATCTTCCAGTTAACAATAGCCACAAGTTTAAATTCAAATATGTATCACCTTTTGCAATTGGAAAAGTTATTTCAAATATGAAGAACAAATCTAGTTCTGGTTTCGACCATATCTCTAATAAATGCTTGAAGTTGATCAGAGAGCCTTTGATTTGCCCACTCACTTACCTTATTAATCTTTCCCTAAAATCTGGATATATTCCTGATGCTTTTAAATGTGCAAAAATACTACCTTTATTCAAGTCTGGTGATCCACATTTGTTTTCAAATTACCGACCCATTTCGTTACTACCAACTTTCTCAAAGGTTTTTGAACGTGTTGTTTATAACCAGCTGTACAGCTACTTTGAAGAGCATTTTTTAACAAGTTTTCAGTTTGGATTTCGAAAACACCACAGTACTGTCGATTGCATTTTACATTTTTTAAGTAACAAATTTTCAAACTCTGACAAAAAGTATCATGTTGGTTTATTCCTTGATTTACGCAAAGCGTTTGATACAGTTTCACACACCATACTGTTATCAAAATTAGCTCACTATGGATTGTCAAATATCGAACTGAACTGGTTCCGTCAATATTTAACTGATAGAACTCAAATTTTATCTTTTGATGGTCATTTATCTTCACCTAGTTCAATCAGCTGTGGAGTTCCTCAGGGGAGCATCCTAGGCCCACTATTGTTTCTTATATACGTGAATGATCTTCCAAATTGCACCAATTCAAATGTCAACCTTTTTGCTGATGATACAACATTACAAATTTGCTCCAATGATTTATCTTCTCTTGCAGCGAATTGTAATAAAGAATTAAACAACGTTTCTGATTGGTTTGATGCAAACCATCTAACAGTTAGCCCTAATAAATCAAAATTTATTCTTTTTGGCAATCATAAGCCAAATAACTTTGAAATAAATATAAAAGGTCATTTACAGCGTTGTGGCTCTGATTGCTCTACAAAATCTATCAAATTTTTAGGAATAATGATTGACAATAAACTTAATTGGACATCACACACTCGTCACATTAGAACAAAAATCCTTAGAAATATTTATTCCTTGATTCGCGTTAGAAAATTCCTTTCGATTAAACATAAATTACAGATTTACAACACAATGGTGAAACCGCATTTCGAATATGGAATTTCAATTTGGGGCCATAGTACTTCCACAGGATGTCTCAATAAGCTCCACAAAAAATGTATCAGGATAATTATGAATGTCAAGCCACGTTCACATGCTGAACCTCTTTGTAAGCAACTAGGTATTTTACAATTTCATGATCTGCATTCTTTCAAAGTGTTTACCTTTCTCCACAATGTGATAATGCAAAAAGCACCAACCTGCATTGAAGATATTTTTGTTTTCCAGCGTAATCACCGTAGAAAGAAAAATACATTTGCTGTACCTTTCGCAAAAACTTTTGCTTTGCAGCATTATCCAAATTACAAATTTCCTAGTCTTTGGAATTATTTTAAGTTCAATTTTGACATCAATATTCCTTCCAAACGTTTCTGCAAATCTTTAAAAATGAAATTCATTGATAATTACTATGACGTATGCACTGTCACAGACTGTTACATCTGCACCTAACAAACTGATTAAACTTTCCAACTTCCTTTTTTTCTTTCTTTTCTCTTTCTCCTTTTCATTCAACCCAAACCTTCATCCATTGCAATTGCAATTGTTATTGGTTATTTTTTATTTTTATTTCATCTATGATTTATCCATTGTTATTGTTATTGACTTGATTTTATTATTATTTCATTTTATTTTATCTTTTTACTTAATATTTTGCCTGCTGTATGACATTAAATTCAATATTTCTATTTATAATTTTAACATAATTACAAACTCGAATCAATTGTTATTTGATTTCTAAAATCCTCAATTTTTTATTTTATATCCTTTTCAAACTACTATAAATATAAGGTCTCCCAAATAAACAAGCATTCTATGCTTACGGGATGACCTGATCATGTAACAATTTCTAATAAAAACACACTGTATTTAACTCAAAAAGTTATTATGATCAAATAAATATCTATCTATCTATCTATCTATCTATATACAAGTTTGATTCAATAGAAAATACTTTTTTAGACATTGCAAAAGTGACCACTATAGACAGGTGGCCGTTGTATAGAGGTGACCGTTATAACAGGTTTGACTGTACTGTAGATTGAAGGTGCGCAGCTCATATTTTGAATGCACTGATGGAAACCTTACTGTCAGACTATTCCCAATCCTGTGAGCGCTAGCAATTGTTTTTTCCATTGACATCCATTACAAACAATCTACTTATCCTTGATTTCAGCTACAGTCTATGAAGTGCCAAAAGGCTCACTACTACTTCTTGTTCGGCGCGGTACTTGTTTAGATATCGTGTTACTTATTTGCGAGATCGTGTTACTTGTTTTTGAGATCCCGCTACTTCTCTTTGCGATCGCGCTACTTGTTTAGAGATCTCGTCACTTCTTTTGGCGATCGTGCTACTTGTTTAGAGTTTCCGTCACTTGTGAGAGAATCACGTCACTTACAAGAGTTAAAGATAATCATAGCCGTGACAAGTACAGTTGCGGTGATTTATTTCAAGATTTCTAAATCGACATCGAAGAAGATAATAAGGATTCGGTAAAAATATGACATTGGGAATAATGTACGAGAAATATTCATTCACAATAGCTTGCGTAATCATTTTGTTTTAATAGCTGTAATTCATTAAAAATCATGTTTGTAGTTTGCTGCATATTTCAGTTATGATTATGAATAATATATTATTAAATTATTATAGTCTAATAATTTACAGATAAGGCTTTTGCCTCATCTGTTGTAGATTCTATAGGTTAATAATTTATAAATGGAAGTCGACAATTTCTAAAACTACAATATGGTATTTCGATTCGATGGAAATTTATATTCGTTATAAGACTTGATTGACTGGTGAAATGACAACACCCAACCTACAATTTTTTTCATTTCCTGTACAAACTCCCCTAACAATCATTTTGTTTACTTGAAGTTTTTGTGTGGTTTTGAGTATTATTATTAAATTTCAAGACAATTATTTATAATTAACTTGTAAGCAGATACTGAGTAAATTCGTAATTCATTCACATTTTCTTCCTATCGAAGGTAAATACAATATTGTAGTTTTAGAAAGTGTCATATATGAATATTAAATTGACACAAAATGAGGCAAAATTAAGCCTTTTCCGAAAATTATTAGACTATAGAAATAATTACACAGTATTCGTTATTGAAATATGCAACAAACCTACAGCATGACCTTTAATGTCAAGAGTTGTCATTTTGTTTATAATTGTATCAGTCTGCTATGGGAAGATTTCATTTAAGCATGAAAATAATGAAATTGAGTTAAAAGTTTTTTAACATTTGATAAAAAAATTTTCTTTGTTAATATTTCTAATGTAATAGTTTTCATATTGTTATAAATAGAGGTACTTGTTTGGTTATCTTGAAAATGATCACTAATGGGGATCGCAAAGTTGATCTTAATAAAATATGACATTATGTTGTTACCAATTGCTTTTTCTGTCAAATCAATCTTTACTTTGAAAAATTTCTTTTTAGTAGAATCCCACTATTCAAAGGAAAGTTTAGGGTTCCCCAATTGACCCAGCAATGTTGGAAAACTCATTGAGCACTATGCTATCAAATTGCATGTAATTTTATCTTTGTAGAGTCTAACCTTAGACATGGGTGGCAGCTCAAGTACATCATCATTTGTTCAAAAAGTAATTTCAAATATTGAAGCACCGAAATAGAAAATATAAACCATGAACATCATTAATAATAAAGAGGTATTTAAAATGTATAATAATATTGCTAAAATTTCATTTCAATTTATATACTATTGTTAGTTTAGTAATGTTCTGTTTGTAAATAGTTGAGATTTTTAATTAACTGCCGAGATATTATGTTGATTAAATCAAAAATTATAGAATCATCATTCAACAATCAGATTTGTTATCTTCAACTAGTATATTTTTTTACAATTTACGCAAAAGTTTCGAGGTGATAACGTTTCTAGAAAACATGCTTGGTATATAGTGAAAATGTATGTAACAGCTTTCTATAGGAAATATATTGACCGCTATATACAGGTGGCTTTTACATATAGGATTGATTCAATTTAAACTACTATTTTAGACGTAGCAATAATGACCACTATAGACAGGTGGCCACTGTATGAAGGATGTCATTGTTGTAACATAATTGACTGTACATTGTATACAGTTACTCTTTTAATTTCTACTAATATTATCACAAACCGCTTAATCTAATTTCTCAGAAACAATTTCTATCAAACTCTTTTATTTCATTCCGGTTAAATATCACTAATTTCACAGAATCAATTTCTATCAAACTCAATTATTTCATTTCGGTTAAATATCACTAATTTCTCAGAATCAATTTCTATCAAACTCAATTATTTCATTTCGGTTAAATATCACTAATTTCTCAGAATAAATTTCTATCAACATCAATTATTTCATTCCAGTTAAATATCACTAATTTCTCAGAATCAATTTCTATCAAGCTCAAATATTTCACTACAGCTAAATATCAATAATTAAGAAAAATGGATTGAAATTAAGATTTAGAAATTTACTTTTAACTGCTATTATACACCTTTTATATACTTTGAGCAATTTGAAAAAAATCTATATAAAAAAATATATTATTATTATTATTATTTACTTTCAACTGCTATTGTACACATTTTTATATACGAACCTATTAAATTTCTGATGTTCAACTCATCAGATTCAACTATATCGTAGTCATGGTCCAACAAAAGTAGAAATATTTAATATGTTAGATTAGGAAGGTTAAAGCAAAATCGAAACAAAATTGACATTTTTACGATTTATTGGTTAAACTTCAACAAATAAATTCAGAAGAAATTGTTGAAATGAGGATTCTAGAATCCCTGTTTCTGGTATAACAAGATTCACCTTATTTATAAAATCCAGTCATGTGATATCAATACATTAGCCTCATTGGACAGTTTGTATACAGGGTTGATCTAATTAAATACATGACATTGATCCAAGCCACAATTATGATGACCATTATAGCCAGGTGGCTGCTTTAGGAGGTGATTGTTATAGTATGTAATAGAGATTAAAATACAATTAAGAAAAGACAGCAAATATTCTCTGTTTGAATTTTGTAAAACAAAATTGTTATTGCAATATCTATATACACAATGCCATCAAGGCATCTTATTGTAACAACTGCATCGTCTTTATGCAATAATACATATTCATGTAATAAAGCATTACCAATAACACCCACAGTGCGATTGTTGGTTGACATAATTATGTAATATTAATTAACATAATTTAAACAGAAACTCTTCAATTAAATAAGTATGTATGTAATTACAAGAAAATAATTAATGTATGCCTCTTTCAAATAATAGTGCGCAAAACATAGTGTATTATCTCTATTGATTAATAACAACAGTTTTTATATATTTAGTATATGCTATTGTTCAAAATGTATTTTATTTACAGATTTTTACCAAAAAAGTAATATTTTTATAATAATGAATTCCTTATATTATATATGTATATATATATATATACAATTAATCTTTGTGACATTAGGTTGTCACAGGGTTTAAACAAATATATTTACAAAACGTGTTCAAGTGTCAATCAGGTTTTTCCTTTCAAAAGTTTTTATTTACACATTTTTCTTCTTTCGAATAAAACTTCAAAACAATAATCGACATTTCTTCCAAATTTAAAACATATTAGAACAATCAATCGAAGCACCAACTGTGGCAGATTTCAAAACAGATTCGACAAATTTGTGAAGATTGCCAGCAACTTGAAAACCTACATGAATAGAAAGTATGAAAACACATAATATTAATTTAACCATACAATAATTTTAGCACATTTCAGATTATTTCCACATCATTTAAACTCCAATATTAATAATATTTTTACCATTACCATAGATAAGTAATACACTCTGTTTTTTTTAAAAGAACATGAAAACTGGAGTTGAGTGTCAAAGTTCAGTCTTGAACGATTGCAAATAGTAGAAAATAAACTTACTGATATGAAATATCATAAATAACTCTTATTTTAGTTCTAAATTGTTGATATTTTTATTCAAAAGATATGTACGGGGGGAATTAATTTTTCTATTGATTAACATCTATATTACATATGATTCAATTACAATTATAATGATAACATTGAGCCAAAAAGACGTACGCAAACCACTCTAAATACGTACATCGGTGTCAACTTTTTCACGGTAAAATTATCACACTCTATTGAAACAAACTGGTTTGTAAAAAGTGTCACGCAATGTTTTGTCTTACAATCTCGACATTATTATCTACAACAAATAACACATTCTCAACAATATATAAAAGGTATTAATATAGCACGAAGAAGTATTGAAATATTGTTTTTAAATTGCTGTAGTATCCTGTTGAATTATAATAACAATAAAAAAGATACGATAGAAGGTGAAAATTAATGATCAAATACGTGTTGCATTTATTTAATCACCTGAAAGTAGATTTTCCAATTCGAAATATTTTTCATATTTTGCTCGTTTACCCTGTCCACAATTCATCGACTTGACCAAAAAACGTTTGATATCACGGATATTACACAACAGGCGCTCTATATCATAAAAATGAATAGAAATATAAATGTTGGAATTTTGCCCAATTTCAGACATTCATAAAATAACATAAACAAACGTAGGGTTAATTAATTAAAAAAATAATTAATTTTATACCTTTTTCCATAGCTAGTCCTTGAAGTTTAATTTTATTGGCTTCGTGAGTTGCTTTTTTCTTCAACCGACATGCCCTAACATAAAATAATATTTTTTTATAGAGTTATTTAGTTTGTTATTGAAGTTTGTTTTCCATTGTCAACAGTTTGTTAAAAATAATTCACAGTTTGAATCGCTACAACTATTTCATTTTCAAAACATGAATTCAATTCCCAGGCGGGCAAAAATATAGACTCACCTTGAGGCCAATTTATTCTTTTCTCTTCTTGTTTGGTTTCTTATTTGTAAAGGAAGTTGATGAACAGGTTTTAAATCACTGATAGTTGAATTTAATTTCTCAAGTTGGCGACCTATATCTAACAATCGTTTAGGATTAGGGATACCATCTTCGGTATCCTTCCTTCGTCCCTTGCCAGAATGTCGTTCACGATTATTTCTTGTCTTTTGATAATAAACTTCATCGTACTCATCATTATCTGTATCATAATTGTCGTCTTCTTCTTCTTCCATATCAGAATCACTGTTTATTTGTTCATGACTTTCATTATCGCTACTTTTCTCACTTTGATAATCTTCATCGTCCTCCTCCTCGTGGTGACCTCCATCTTGATATTGTGTTATAATTTCTTCGCCGCCGGCAACATAATTTTCTTTATCTTCCACATTTTCTAGTTTAACTTGAACCAAATTTGGATGATTTATTTGTTCAGGATATTTATCAAGTTGGTTTTCATCTTTAACAGTATGATTTTTATATAATGGAGTTTCTTGAACGTTAAAATCAGCTGTTCCTGAGTTGGTCACGGGTAAATTCACCATGACATTGTTTGAAGAACGAATATTAGCAGATAACCATGGAGCTGTTCTCAAAGGATGGTTTATCCATGGACCACGAATATAGCCTCTCTGTTTTGAATAGGCATTTTCTAACGTATCAATAGCTTCATGATCAGTTTTCAAGGCAACAAAATGAAGTCTTTCCATATCAGGGTTAATCACAGGTGACATTGCTCCGCTATTTAATTCAGACAAAGTTGGTCCGTTGTAACTTTCAACGCTAGGCACGAAACTTACTCCTAAATTACAGCATATTTCATTAATGTCAACACATTCATAGAGTTCTCCTTTTTCGTTAAAAGCGGCAGAAATATCGCCATATTCTTGTAGCCATTCCCAGTCATCTCGACAAAAATCTCGTTCGTCTAAACGCGATTGACTTTCATCTGAGCATAATGAAATCGGGCTTGAACCACCACCATTTCTTTTAAAGTAACTTCTTTCTATCGTAAAATCACATTCAAAGTCGTTCTCTGCAACATATTCATCTTCGTACACCGGCAAAGCCGCTCCAAACACCTCTGTGTACGACAACTCTTTCTGCTGCGGCTACACAACGAAAATGAAAATAAAATTTAAAAATCTATCAAAAAGAAACACAAAATAAATACAAAATATTGCTAATGTGACGATAACAAGGCCAAAACCTACCAGCTTTAATTGTATTTCTGTATGCATATACGTTTAGGTTGGGAAAAAGTTTGAAAACATGACTTATGATTCAGCGAAAACACATGCTAATTCACAACAAACTGCTCTTCAAACGAAAAAACAATGTGCTCTCTGAGGTTTGTTTTGATCGAAAAGTCACATGATCATGTCGGTCTCAATTTCGCGCAATTTTGAACCAATCAAATGAATGATGGATCTATTATTATCGGATCTATTGTTAAGTTTTTGATCACTGGACGGACGGACGGACGGACAGTCAACAGAACTTATTTGAAGTTACATAACTTCAGTACATGATATTCGACACGAACATTGACAGACAAAGTTATACTTTCTAGAAACAAAATTATTTGAATTGTGAGATTTGTTTTTTTCCAGATAAAATAGTGTTTTATAAAAACAATAGAAAGGTTTTCTTATTCATTTTTAATATCTATTTTTAAAATAGGTCGTTGCTATGACGTCATTTATATTTATTTGACGTCATGAGTATAAGCTATATCTATGTAACAATGTTCAACATTTAACCCACTCACATTCCTAATGCTTATCTGCAGTAAACCATGGCATAATACCAGGCACAGATGTTCTTGAGTATTGTAGTTGGTTTATCTAAACTATTGCATTGATGTATTGTACTGTATTGTACTCTGTTTTGATTTTCATGGAACCTGTATTGTAATGGTTATAAACAAGGAAGCTATAAGAGCTAAGTTTCGTTTATTAAGATGGGGGAATCGAAACCTGTACCGTATTTTTCCGTTTCTATTCCCAGGGTATTCTGACGGAGACAATATCATCATTATCATCATATACTCAAAACCTAAGTTACATACAATTTTTTTTCGAAGGACCGATTGAATGGCAACAGGATTTCCCCGACAAGGGACTGAACACTCCCCGATGAGGGGACTTTTCAAAACATTTGCACGACAAGGGGACTGAGTATCCCCGCTAGGGGCTCATCAGTCGCCTGGATTGAAAAGATTATAAGTGACGAGTTAGGGTGGCACGTCCACGTCTATATATACCAAAGACCACATGTTGGTTCAGGGATTTTGATGGGGTTTCAAATGTTGCTTTCACGTTACGATTTCAACATGATTCCACCCATCAATAATTGTTTTCCGGTGGAAGTTTTAAACTTTGTTGGAGGGTTAAACTGCTAATCGAAAGAGAGCCAATGGAGTCAGGAATACAGTTGGACATTTGAGTATAACAGCTACATATTTACTATTACACAATCATGTGTTAACGATTTGACAATTACTACCCCGGGATTACTACAGTAAAATATTGATTTCTCTTATCTTAAATCAAACCTACTTGTGCCTACGTATCAGAGTATATTCTTCTTCTACGCATGCACTAAAGTTATTACATTGTAACAACTTTATAAGTTTATATCATATCATAGTTTATATAGTTTATATAAACGACGATTATATCTCTTCGTATGTTGCGTAAACGGTGTGCCATGGCTCCTACAATATTTCTTCAAAATTTGGTTTTAAATTGTAAATGTCGAGAAGCGAGAATAATAATATCAATCACTACCTAAGCAGTATCAGTCAAGGCTATTCACATACAGCTATCGGGGATTCAACATCGGGAATCCTCCCTTAACAAGTGTTGTACCTCCGTCAGAGGTCAGTTTTCGGCCCTCTTTTTTATTGTCTATATAAATGACATTGTGAGTTGCTTGGAACTCAAATGTGATATAAAACTCTTTGCTGATGATGCTAAGATTTTGTTTAAAAAAATATACCACCGACAGTACTCCTCTACATTCTACATTTGAAAACCTCTCCACCTGGGCAGAATGCTGGCAACTCAAAATTGCCTAGGAGAAATGCTCCGTATTTTCATTTGGGAAATCATCTATTTCAGATGCTGCGTATCAGTTTGATGGAAAGGCATTATCACGTTCATCTTCTGTGAAAGATCTTGGAATCCTACTAACTACAGATCTAAATTAACAGAACACTGTTCCATGCTAGCCTCAAAAGCAAAAAACCTTTCTTAATCAAGAAGTGCTTTTCCTCAAAGAATCCAGAGCTGTTAGTCAAAGTATTCACAACATACGTTAGACCAATACTTGAGTCATTTACGCCAGTCTGGAGTCCCTATTTCATCAGGACATAAATATTTAAAAAAACGTTCAGTGCTCTTTCACAAGATATGTTTGTTTGAAAAGTAATGTTAACAAGCCCAATGTAGATCGCCTTACCTATTTCAACCTTGAATCTCTATAATTACGCCGCCCTAAGTTCGATCTTCATATGGTCTTCAGAATTCTGAAAAATTTGATTGACTTGGCTTCAGATGAGTTTTTCACTATCAAACATTCTAAATATTCCTTGCGTGGACATTCACTGACGGTTTACCCAACTAAATCTTATAACTACGACTGTTGCAAACATTACTTTACAAATAGAATAATCAAGCCACGGAACTCTCTTCTTAAAGAAGAAGTCTTTAAAAATATTCAAATATAAACTTAACCACGTTAACTTATCACAGTTTTGCAACTCAGTTAATTATTGCTGATAACATAACTTTCTAACTTAATAAATCTGTAATATATATTAAGGACATTAAGCATCTTAAATTTTAATTAAAAATTTTAAAACATTCTTGATAAAATTTTATTTACAATTTTAAAATCATACATAAATTTTCGAATTTTTTGTTACAAATTCATACAAAAATATAACTATATCTCAAGTAGGAATTTAAATATATCTTCTATCGTTTAAAACGCTACATTAATCTAAAATAGTAAAATAGCTTTGCTACTTTAAAGTCGTAAAATCTATTTGTTTCCAATAATGAGATTGGACGTATAATCATCCAATCACATCAGCATTAGAAAATTCAAAATGGGCAACTACATCTTGTTTGTACAGAGTGCCCAGGAACGGTAATAAGTAGCTCTAAAGCATCGACATCATGTTGTATTAACCACTTAGAATTAAGAACAGCAACACAATCATCCAATAGAATTGAGCATACATCATTTAAATGCTCACAGCATAATATTTCTTTAAATCTTATTCTCAACGATTCATCTTTTGATGCTCTCGTTTTTGTGTTCAATGGAGAATAGAATGCATTACTCAATGGAAGAAATTTGAGATTTGGATTGCCTTTGAAAGATGCTATAAAATCTGCTTCTCGTTCCTCATTGTTCACTTCGCCTTCACTTTCACAAGACGCATATTCATTATCAGAGTCACTTTCATCGTCTGATAGAATGTCATCTAAGAATATTGTAAAACAAACTGATTAAAAGTAATTCTGTTTTTAGCTAATGCAGTAAAACCTTAACAGTCAAAAACACTCTATATAACGGTCACCTGTCTATAGTGGTCACTCAAGCAATGTCTAAAACAGTATTTTTGGTTGATTTTAAATTGAATCAACCCTGTATATAAAAGGTCACCTACATATAGTGGTCAATTTGTCTACCTTTCATAACTGGCTGTTATATATAAAGGTTCCACTGTACATAGGTCAAGCAAATGTGAACGTTTTTACATTATTGAAGACTTTAACAATTGACCGCTACAGACAGGTGTTCAAATAACTATAGATAATACATCAATCAATACGTGTATTAGCAGTCAAACCTGTCTACAACAGCCAGCTATACGAGCAGAAAAAGTAACCGTTCTAGACAGTTGACATTTAAATATGAGATAATTTAAAGTTATTGTGTAAATATTAAAACTTTCATGTCTCGGTATCTCTGTTGAAGAATATTCGGTTGGACTAAAGCTTATATATAGAGCTTTGATGTACACTTAAAATTTGTTTAGTTATATTGAAAATGGTCAATAGTGGTGATCAAAACGTTGATCTTAAATAAAATAATGAATTATGTTATTATAAATGACTTATTATTATTATGCTGAGTTATTTAATGCTGAAAGTAATATTTCAGAAATAGTGCTCCTTCGAAAGTCGGGACGCTTGTCGAAATGTCGAAATGACAAGAGAGCCAACTATGGAAAAATGTCAAAGTCTAGACTTCAAAAAATCGTAACTTTTTCTCGCGAAAGAGAATTTAAGAGAAAAAAGAGTAATGATTATTTGAAGTCTAGACTTTGGTATTTTTTCATAGTTGGCTCTCTTGTCATTTTAACACGAGTTCCGACTTTCGAAGGAGCACTATTTCTGAAATATTGTACTTTCAACATTAAATAACTCAGCTTATAAGAGTCCAAATCGAAACATTATTGTCGCCATTCCTATTTATTTTGCATGGGCTACTCGATCCCGGAAAAATATTTTTTGGTGTCATGTGCACTTTTAAATAGTCAACCTACCAAATGATATTCTGGAGCCATCAATCGAGACTGAAGGAGAGAGATATTTGTCGTGCCCAGGACTACGAACAATCACAAGCCCAGGCTGGCGAGTTTCTTGCAAGGCAAAAGGAACTGTAACACATTCAAATGCTTTGATACTCAACAGGTATTGAGCTATAAATAAAAAAGAATACACATCAAACTGTGAACATGATACAGTATACTACACACCTCTCTATAACAGCCACGTGTATATAGTGGTCATGCTACCATTACAAGCACTGATATCAGATAGGTCCCGGCAGATAAGTCGTGTTTAATTGTTTTCATTTGTTGCTGTTTAATACTTCAAATATCAATTTCATGCAGTGTCAATTTCATGAATTCGGAGCATGAATATTGTACAACAATGTAAAAACATTAATCATTGTCTGTTTCTTCAGCTGTTTCTCTAAATTTTCGATGAATTGTTATATAATATTTTCATTTGACCCATTTTAACCAAGTAACGAGGAGCCCAAAAAGACTTACCTATTCTTAATGTTTTATATTTTTCTCGCAATCCAAAACCATCCAATTTTAATCGAAAAGTAAATGCGTTATAAACAAGCAGATCTTCTTGAAGTATGGTAATCAATTCAGTCCCACTCACTCGTTCCCCACATTTCTCTTGGATTGAGCAAATCGCTTCGGAAATAGAAAGTTTACAGAAACCAAGTTTGTCATGACGCTGTGTAGAAACAAAATCTATATCAACAACAACAACAAGTATGCCGTAGTCATGTTTATGAGGGGTTACGACTTCAGGTATGGTAGGTTCAGAAAAAAATGTTGAAAGACGTCTAGGATTCCAGAAGGCTGAACCTTTTGTCGGAACCCCCTAGGCATATACCCCTCGCACGTATGAACACAAATTGTCCACTGTTTCATGAACTTGCAGTCCGTTTAGATTCATTTTATATTTACGTATATTTAGCCTGTTCATGAACCATTCAATAAAGATGTGGTCAGTTTCACTTTAATATCAATGAATTTCTGATATATTGTTCAAGTTCATGAATTTTTATAAACTATTCCCAATAATAATCTCACAAGGTAGATGCAAGGTCTGACAAACGGTTTAACATTCCGGAATTTTGAAACATTTTCAACATTATCTTCATTATTTGCTGAGGATTGCCTCTACGTCATGAAATTATCAATTTTCTTCTGAATTTGTTCTAATCTTCCGGGGTCTAGGATCACATAAGCCCAACTTTGGCTGACCCTGGGATGATCCTTTTTTTTTTTTTTTTTTTTTAAGGGGTGGGGGTATTTTAAAAGTTAGACAGTGCCACTGGGCCAACTTCCATGAAATGTTTATGAACTTTTAAAAATATCATGAACCAGGTTTTTTAGCAGAGGCCGTATTGCACAATTTGCACATGAAACCAATCAATTAATATACTAACCGCACATTCAATCAAATTGAAAAGTTCACCAAGATTATATGTCGTCATGGTAAATATCTCTAGCCTCATCCCAATGTAATTCTATAAATAGAATGTAAACATCAATCAAAGTCAACTAATTGGGTCTCAATAAAATAAAGTAGTAAAGTAATGTAGACGGTGTTGCCCTACCGAAGGCACCCGTAACACTACTCTATTTCTAGAGGAGTGGCTTTTCCGCTGAGAGCAATGGTTTGAAACGCTTTTATTTGATCTCAGCCGCAACACTGCAGATCAATTTCAACAGATTTCATGGCAAATCGGTCACCATTGTCAATGTGCAACGATGTGCCGCAGCTACTCAAAATGAAATTCTTTCTGGACCATTCTACCCCCATCCTCAGATGGTACTCATTTGACGTTCAGATAAAGTCAAGGCTGATTTGACCTTTGAGGATTTGAACCATAGTCGATCAGATATGATCCGGTCTAAAGTTCGGTTGCTCTGCCATCTGAGCTAATCCTCCTCAACAAAATGAAGACATGAATAATGCAGATATGCAAAGTGAAATATTTCTGTTGTGGCAGATAGAATTCAGTATCCAATGTGGTGCCTTAGCAATCAGTGATTGGTACTTACTACAGTGAAACCTGTACCGGTAGTCTATATAACAGCAAGATTTTGAGAAGTAGATAAATTGGTCATTATATACAGGTGGCCTTTATAAAAAGGGTTGATTCAATAGAAAATACTATTGTTAGACTTTGATAAAGTGACCACAAGTGACTGTTATAACTTGTTAAAAATATTCGATAAGGGCATATTCCAATACATGAAAATGGAATGAAAATCCTTATCAATTTTGAATTGCAGTAAAGTAGGTTAAACTGTAACATCATTAATATTAGAAAAAGAGCCAGCAGAAGTAGAATGGTGGAATAGGCGAATTACAGTACTTTTCTACAACTCCATTTGCTCCAGATCAATTTTAACAAATAGGCTTAAATTGTCAAGACGAGTATTAACATTGGATATCAGGGGTGACACCAGGATTTCCCTGACTAGGGGGCTGGCATCCCTGACGGGGGGAATATACCAAATTTCCACGTTACATAGAAAAATTTTGGCAATAGTCTCTAATACTGGAATGGAGCTAATTCCTATTGTTTTTTACGAAATATGTTAAAAAAATTCCCCAGAAAATTTAGTCTTCCCCGACGGAGGGGCTGTAGCCCTCTTGCCCCCTCTTGTGCCACCCCTGTTGGATATTATAGAGTACAAATAACAGGATAATAATATTTTAGGAAAACAGACACATATTTTGTGTGTAACTTACAACTCTAGCAGCCATTTCATTATCATTTTTACAATCAATATTCAGCGTATTGCAGCACATCTGAAAAAGAACATCATTTCAATTAGTTCACTAGTTGGCTACAGGGTCAGACAAAAGGTTCAGCCTTCTAGAATCCTAGGGGCATTTAAACTTTTTCTTCTGAATTTTCTTGTTGAGGTTTAACCAGAAAATCATTAAAAACATCAATTTTCCTCTGAATTTTGTCTAGCCTTCCGGGATCTAGGATCCACTTTTGTTGGACCCTGGTTAGCTACAAGGCAATACTGGTGACATATTTTGGGACTATAACAGTTATACTCAAATTAACCCTTACATTTTTTTATTTCTGTTTTGACTGTAGATTACACATTTTGATTACAATGTTATGATTATAATGCACTACCAACACCAACACCATGAAAATGCCATGAAAGAGTTGTGAAACACCATGAAAATGTAGAAATTTTTCAAGCCATGAAAAAGTTTGAAAACAATGAAAACATCCATATTCACGATATTAAAATGTATCCTACACACAGGATATTTAGGATACATTTCATCTTTGGATCGCAATCAATTCCTAGATGCAGTCATATTGACACAAAGGTGAAAGTCTTTTTGCATCAAACACTGTAAAATCATTTGCTAAAAATTACGCTTTCTAATCATTTTTTAGATTCTGTCGGAATTCCAATCTATATTTTCCCCTGCGAAAAACAGTTCAGGAGTACATGAACAGTTCATGAACGTTAAATGGCTTCGATTTTCCTGAACTGTTCATGAACAGTTCATGAACCCTCACAGACAGTTCATGAACAGCTCATGAACAGTTCACAAACAGTTCATGAAAATTTGGGGCTATTTAGCGTTCATAAACTGTTCATGAACTCCTCAACTGTTTTCGCAGGGGTTGACTCTCTGATTGTAATTTAGAAAACGCGTAGCAACTTCCTAATCTTTTTTCTAATTTCTATGGTCATTTTACATGCATTTGAGCTAAAAAGGGTTTGACGTCTTGCTGTCATTCTATTGTTTGATTGGTTTAACATTTCAATTGCGCCTTGTGAATTTTTCTATAACATAGACATTTGAGCTTTAATAAATAATTTACATCTAAGATTTAATCACTCAATGTCATAACTATATTCAGTTTCCCTCAATATCTCTAATCTTAAGCAATAATAACCGGTGGGCTCTACTATCTCTCGTATTGTTTCTGTGCTTGAAACCATGTTGAAACTTGAAATTTGTAGCCATGCCGAAGCCACGACTGACATTGATGGTTAAATTTATGTTAAACTTAATTCAAGTTGAGCTTGTGGCAACTGCCTTTTAATGTTGATCCTTTAAGTATAATTCATAATTGACATCTCAAACTTACTTCGATAGAGTACCATAAACAGAAAGCATTATCAGCAGATCTCATACCAGATTCTCTTAACTTATCAATTTGATTCGAAACAACCTGATTTAAGAGAAAATTGAATTAATCATCAACATTATAGAGTTTCCTGTATAATGTTTGATGGAAATAATCAAAATGGAAATGCACAATAAAACATGTATATAACAACCAGCTATGAGATGTAGATATATTGACCACTATAAGAAGGTGGCCTTTATATACAGGGTCATTGAAATAGAAAATACTATTTCAGACATTGCAAGAGTGACCATTATAGACAGGTGGCCGCTGTATAGAGGTGATCGTTATAGAAGGTTTGACTTACAAAGAACTGGGCAAATGACGAAAACTTTTGTGCAACAAATCTGGTTTTGGTCTGACGTGTGCTTTTTGTGTTCTTAAGCAGTGTTTTCAAGAGCAGCTGAACAGGCCCAATTTTTTAAAGACTTTCTAGAACAACTCAGACTGAGCTTAAACGCCAGACAAAATCGAAAAGAGTGGCTAAACCACAAGGATTTTTGAATAATTCATAAATCGGGAAATGTTGCCGTTGTTTGCCAAGGGCTTAAAATATAATGTCCACTATAGACAGGTGGCTGCTGTAAAGAGGTGACCGCATGTTATCATTGTTTTATACAATACCTCAATGATAGCAACAAACAATCCCTCTTTGATTTGGTCCTTCAATACTGGAATTAGATTATTGTCAAATAAATCAGCATGTTCTTTCACAATCTTCTCTAACGGTAGTAAATGATTTTTCCATTTAACTTGTCTATCATCATTGTCTTTGGTATGTAACTTTAATAATTCATACAGAACAGATTCAAATAAATCCATCACCTACAACAAACACATTTCAAATCATTCAAATAATGAACATGGATAAATATGTGTTAACCCCTGCGAAAACAGGACAGGAGTTCATGAACAGTTCATGAACAGTTCATGAACGTTAAATGGCCCTAAGTTTCATGAACTGTTAATAAACTGTTCATGCACTGTTCATGAACTGTCTGTGAGGGTTCATGAACTGTCCATGAACAGTTTATGGACAGTTCATGAACAGTTCAGGAAAATTGGAGCCATTTAACGTTCATGAACTCTTCATGAACTCCAATGTTTTTCGCAGGGGAAGTTAAAACCTTGCAAAAATGAGATTATGAATTCCAGGGATGGGGAAGTTACTTTTCAAAAGTAACTAGTTACAGTTACAGTTACTTTGGCAAAAAAGTAACTAATTACTTTTAAAACTTCTGAAAATTCTTTTTGAAAGTTACTTTTAATTCAAAAGTAACTAGTTACAATTACTTTTGCCGTTACTTTTTCAAATGTATAGAATTCCATCAGGTTTAATATGGAGTACACAAAAAAGAGAACACAATTAATATGATCAAAATAATGCAATTGATATCAGTGAAACATATATAATAGAATCATATCTAAGATAATGAATAAATCATATGTAGATCCAAAATAAATCATTAAATTATTCAAGTAAAATTGAAATGTTAGAATTTGGCTTACTAAGTAAACAATTTTCAAAATTAAAATCGTTTAATCTACTTCTATTGGGTATAAATATCAGGCCAACAGCACTAAAAAGTCTTTCACATGCTGCACTTGCTGGGAGCGATGTGTTTAACATGATAAAAATATCTCTCAAAGCTGGATATGCATTTAATATTTCTAATTTATTATCGCAGTGATCCAAGAACTGGATTAGCTCTGACTCTTTTTGTACCTTCCGTTTTTTTCTTGGGAATGGAAATAGCAACAAAATATTGAACATTGACACTGCAACGCGTAGGTATTGAATTACACGAAACAATTAGCAAGCTTTTGTGGGAGATTTAATAACGACACAATTCATATAATGTTGATACTTTTTATTATGATAATGGCAAGCCGTGTCTGCTGACATTACAGGGAGGGATGCTAAGGGCTACTATGGCTGTTAGTCAGAGCTCTTTGATACAGACACGACTGCACAGTAAGATAGCAAGAGGCGAAAGAGAGCGTTTACATGGTACAGCTTACACACATATAGATTTACAGGAAATGATTAACAATAGACAAATATACGATGACGTGAATACAATATAAGACCACTACACTTTCTATGAAGTGTTATGGTTTCGCTTCGTGTATTTTCCTTTTAGACAAATGTGTTGTGCGTCAACATTTTGTGGAAAATAACAGGAAAATGAAAAAGTAACATGAAAAGTAACAGAAAAAATTAAAAAGTAGCGGAAAATATGTTACTAATTTTCTAATGAAAAGTAACTAGCTACAATTAGAAGTTACTTTCCCAAAAAAGTAACTAGTTATAAGTAGAAATTACTTAAAAGTAACGATTACAAGTAGCACCGTTACTTTTGTAATCGTTACTCCCATCCCTGATGAATTCATAAATTTACTCTAACAAAAATCTTCTATATCAGAATCTTATATGAGCTTGGCACTATAATTAACAAATTGGTAGATAATGATTACAGACAGCACTGAGGATTACAATGAGTTAGAAGGTCTTTTAAATATGCTGACCTAACTTTATGATGTGCATTGAAAAAAGTAATGTGGACGGTGTCGCCCTACCGAAGTCACCCGTACCACTCCTCTATTTCTAGAGAAGTGGCTCTTTTCGCTAAGAGCAATGATGTTAAACGCTCCTTAGATCTCAGCCGCGACACTGCAGATCAATTTCAACAGATTTCATGGCAGATAGGTCTTGATTGTCAATGCGCAACGATGCGCCGCAGCTACTCACAATGCATTTCCTTCTGAACCATTCCATCCGCCATCCTTAGATGGTACTCATTTGATGTTTCAGATAAAGTTAAGGCTGAGTTGACCTGAGGGGGATTTGAACCACAGTCGATCAGATATGATACGATCTGAAGTTCGGTTGCTCTACCAACTGAGCTAATCACCCCTAAAAGGCATTGAAAGGTAACGATAATACTTCACAAAATAACTACAATCACTAGTAAAGTAAGTAGAAAACATCATGAAAATGCCTTCAATCTGAACAGAATAACAAGAAGTTTTTATATTGTATATCATTACCCTTTTAACAATGAGCATAAGTTGATGATGATAGACAGCTGTCAAATATTGCGCAGTTGTAACTAATGAAACACATAGTTCCCAATCACTTTCATCTGTAAAAAACATGGCAGGAGTGGTATCATAAAAAAACAAATTAACATAATATTACTTGTACATTATTCTATTCATTACCCCTGCGAAAAAAGTTCATGAGTTCATGAACGTGAAATTGCCCACAAAAATTCACGAACCGTGCATGAACTCTTTATGACTAATCATGAATTGTTCATGAACCCACAAACAAATGTTCATGAACTATTCATGAACTCATGGATTTTATTCCCAGGCGTAATCCCGAGATCCCTATCATATTGCCAGATAAACATGTAGGAACCTTCCTGAAACATCTAGAACATTCTAGAACATAGGGGAACCTACATGACACCCTGTATGAATCACAATGACCATGCAAGATCTAGCAGCAACAAGCATCATCCTCATACACCTAATGAATTTTAGCACACCTAAACCTCTAATTATTTTCTTATTTATGATAACTTTAATGTGATCTTCAAATGAAAGTTTTTTTCTATGAGTACATCTATGAGTAACACTAAACACATGATTAAACTAGATTGGTTGATATGCTCATCATTTAACTTAACTTAAAAATCTTCAGTTTGCTGCTGCTTTAAGTTTGACTTCATACCGATGACCATGCAGTTAGTTTTTACAATATTAAAAGTTAACTTATTGGCACACAGCCAGCCGTATATTTGTTTTAAATCAAATGTTAAATATTGTTCAATTCCATTTACATTTTTATTTGCTACATATAATAACGTATCATCAGCATAGAAAATAATTTTACAGTTATCTATAGAATTAGAATTTTTAGAAATAACATTAATATAAATTAGAAAAAATAAAGGCCCAAGGATTGATCTTTGGGAAGCACCATATTTTATTGAACCTACAATAGAATTTACATTATTTATATATTTACAATTTGTTTCCTACAGTCAAACCTGTTATAACGGTCACCTCTATACAGCGGCCACCTGTATATAGTGGTCACTCTTGCAATGTCTAGAATAGTATTTTCTATTGAATCAAACCTGTATATAATGGCCACCTGTCTATAGTGGTCAATTTATATACCTCTCATAGCTGGCCGTTATATACAGGTTTCACTGTATCTACTAAATATACTGCCGTACAGTTTTAACTCACCTAATAATATATATAAATCTAATGTGTCAAACACTTTCTTTAAATTTATGCTGACTACATCTACTAAATTACGTTTTGAAATTTAATCAAAACAGAATTCTGAAAAATTCAAAACACTGCTATCTGTTGAATGGTTTTTACGTAAATCTGATTGGAATTGTGTTAATAAGTTATTAGTAAATAATTAATGATTTAATTGGATATGTACAAGTTTTTCTAAGAATTTGGAGATTACAGGGAGAATTGAATCTATAATTTGTTCTCTTAATTGTGGTGCCTCCCTTGTAAAATGGAGCCACTTTGACACTTTTGAGGGCCTCCGCAAGACACCACTCTTGAGAGAAAGGTTAAATATTATTGTCAAGGCTGGTGCACTGCTATGTGCTATTTATTTCAATAGTCGTGTTTGAGATTGAAATTTACTAATTTTATTTATGAGTTATTATTTGTTTTCATGCCATGTTGATTTGCTTTTAAAAGTCTCATTTATTGTAATAAATCGATCTTGATGAATTGATACCGGTAAGCAAAGACTTGCGTCCTTTGATCTGGTCAATTGTCATCCTATAATATATTTAACAAAGTACTAAAATTTCATTTTAAAGAACCCTGATTTTTCTTATCAGATACCTTGAAAGATGCAAATGAATATTTAATATTTTAAACGTTTCTAATTCTGGCATGCTAATTCTATACATTTAAAATTTATATGCCACCAGGGCACTTGAGCAAGCCCAGTCCAGAATTCGAAAAAACTAGCAATCTGTCAACTAGGTTTCTGAAAGGCTGAGCAGAACTCAGAAAAAAAACTGATTTTGTTTCAATTTTCTCTTTATTGATGATCACTACGTCACAAGGAACATTTTAAAAAGGAAAATATCTTAACAAAAATCAGAGATCTTTCGGGAAAATTAGCAGGACTCTTCCCCCGTCTTCTTCCAATGAATATATATTCTCACCTTCTATTTTAACAATATCTTTATCCCAATCAGCAAACAGATCATCATCCTCCGCAAATGGCAACATCTCAACACCACAAAGTTCATAACAAATCTTTTGAAGCGTTATTAATTCCTTTCTCATGTAATAAATATTGTTGATACGTAAACATGTCTTTTTTAAGAGAACATAAAAGAGAAATAATATTTTAATGCAGTGTTTAGACTATATACGGTTTTAGAGGTATGCGTCTGATTTGATCGGGCATTAAGTAATCTGAATGTTCGCAAACCCAAATAAGTAGAAAATATTCTGATATTGCATTTCGAATCTTATCCTATCCAGTAGAATCCGGATCAGAGTAATGCATAATCTTCTAATCTAACTATGATCATAATGAGATCAAAAAAATAAATCGCTGTTGTAATTTTTCATTTTAATGAAAAATAGTCAAATAACTTTGATAATATTGAAACTTCGATCCAAATGATAAAATCCTGTCGGATCAGAGTGGACTTGGATTAGATTTGCATATCTTTACTGTACTAAGTTTTCTTTAATGCTCTATTAGGTGACGAAGTTTCAGAGATGTCTTCAAATATGTCAGAATCTAGTTGCCAAAACGTAAGATTCTAAATTGCCAAAATGCTAAACTCAAGCCGTTGAAATGTTAGACTCTAGTTGTTGAAATGTTAGACCCCTCTAGTTGCTCAAACGTTGGATTCTGAAATTCAGCTCACCAAATGCTGAGCAAGTTTTGGAAAGATATTTACATTATCATTTCCAGAAATATTTTAAACTTTCCTAATTTATGGTCTGCACAGTTCTTCTGTCTTGTAAGGAGACCATATGGTAATGCCACAAAGACAATTATAAACATTTTGATATTTCGTACATGAGAATTTTGTTGCTGTATTTAACACTGTACCATCCAGTCACATAACTGTTGAAACATACTACATAAGAACTTGTAGAGAAAACCCATTGGTTTTCTACTCCAACTATTAACTTAAAAGATACTCTATCAACATACTTGAGGCGAGACCTTTTCCCAACCTAGGACAGCATAAGACTTCCTTTTCTTTAACCAAGAGCAAGCAGTAAACGAAAACTCTGGAACAAGAATTTCATCATCAATTTATTAGAATAATATAAATCCATAATTGATTGATTAATTATCTTCATTTTAAAGCGCGTCATGCCATTATGATTGCACAGTCGCCTATTTGGAAATTTTTTGAAATCAACTACGAAATCGTGAAATTCGTTTGAAATTCATTTGCAAACTTTTGAAATCCATCTGCAAAATAACTTTACTTAACATACCTGGGCAGGCAGGCACTAAAGCAGTGATCATTAGGGGATTAGAATGTTAGATAATAATTTAATAAAAATTATGTGTAAATATACAGGTTTTCTTATTTACTGATATTCAAATATTTTGTAACCCATTTGGCTACTTCATCTTAAGGGCCATTTACACTGCAGCAAAATAGGCACGGTACTCGTCAATTAGCACATCAAAGGTGTGAAGGTGTCAAGTGGTTTTGGGCACGGGCCAACCTAAAACACTGTCTAAATGGCTTTTTCAGGCATTGAAAAGGGGGACCGTGCCTACTATTTGATCGGGCCGAGATCATTTCTGGAAGTAGTCTCGACCCGCTCAGAAAATGGGCACTGTGCCTTTTTGCAGTGATTATGACGTCATCGCAGAAGTTGCGTCTCTTTACAGTGGAATTCTGAGGTTTTCTAATAAAATCAGTAACAGACTAAAGATTAGTAAGTTAGATAAGCATATTAAGCATATTTTGTTTTGTATTTCTGTAGAAAATTAATGAAGTTTCTGTAGTATAAGGTTTAATTATGTAAATTGTAACTACGAGTGCTGAGCGTCAATTTAGATGTGGATTTTGTTACAGAAATACTGCTCTAGCGTGGTAGCATGTTCAGGAGGTGAAAGACTAACTCAAATGTATATGAATTTCGCTTAATTGAGATAAGAATGTTACAAAAATATAAATATTATAATTGATGAAAAACACAGTGATTTTCAGTTCAACGGAATCCTGACAAGTTATTTAACTTGATTGAATCTCAATTTATCGAATTTCACCGATAAAATCATTAAATAATGAGAAACCTAGAATTCAGTTTGTAAGTTTTCAATCTCGGCCCGTTTAAAATAGGCACGGACGATCTTGAAAACAGTTTTTAATAATCTGTGTAAACCCTGAAAAAAAAAAACAGCACGGGCCGCATTCTTGTTAACACCTCGGGTGTTAATTGACAAGTACCGTGCCTGTTTTGCTGCAGTGTAAATGGCCCTTAAATAAGTGTCTTAAAACAATGGCTGTAAAAAAAAGTTACCAAAATACAATTCATTGAAAAAGACACAGGATCATAAAAGATCTAGTGAGGAATATCGGCAATAATGAAAATTCAATGATAACATGATTACAGTGTAACCCGCTTTGAATTGAAATTTCGACAAGAGCAGTCAAGCATATCTTCAGCCTGGCAATGAAAAACGATCAACAGTGGTAAAGTCCCTTCTCGATTTTTTTATATAAGCACAAGTTTGGATAAATGAAATGCAATCAAATTGTTGTTGATTCTGACTTGCACTTAATAAACAGGTAACACTAGATTTGTAATGGATTTCAATGGGAGAAAGTTAGAATTTTTAAGGGTGGAAATAGTCAATCAGCCAGAAGACTGAAAGGTCTCGTGGTTAATACATTTTGAATTTGGTTAACAACAGACCTGGAGGTGTTTAATCACAGCAGGTGTTTCAATGAGCATGTTCAACTGCTGGTGTTGGATTAAATATAACTTAAAATCTTACCATTTCTGTTTTTATCAAAATGTAAAGAATCATTCTTGAGATGACGACATCCACATAACAATCCACGTTTTATCATTTCTATCATATGTCGAGATATCTGAATTAAATAAGCACAAAGAAAACCATAAATCAACAAAGTGAGCATCAGAGTAAAATCACATCAAAAACCCTAAATTAGGCCAACAGGGGGGACAGGGGGGACAATGGGGAAAAGGATATCACATAGGTTTAACAACATAATCATTTTGAGATAATTAACATTTTTTTGTAAAGACAATTAGTAGCCTAGTGAACTTTGGTTTATAGTTGAACAATGGGTCTTTGGCGCAGCATAGTCAGGAAATATTATTTTTATTTTATACCAAACTATATTGATTTCAATATAGCGTCATTTTGACCAGCTTTGTAGATCCCTGCAGCCTGGTGCAAATTCAGACAGAAAAAGTTTTCATACATTTTTCCAATTTATAGGCCAAACCTCAACAAAATCTACCACTATCCCTTCGATCATTATCTATCCATTCGGGGTTCCATAGCAGCAGCATACAACATAATGCCAGGAGAACACAAGACATATTCTATGCAATCTGGATCCATAAATGGGAGACATTCTTCATGACGTACATTATGAAGTGATCTTTTGCCTTCCTAATGTCGACATATCATCAAACATTAACACAGAGAAACCTGTATATAACAGTCAGCAATGAGAGGTAGACAAATTGACCACTATATGCAGGTGATAATTATTCAAACAGTTGATCCAATAGAATATCTTACTTTTGAGGTCAGTAGAGTAACACTACAGGTGGTGATTGACAGGTGGTTGCTTTATAGAGGTGATTGTTATAACAGGTTTCACTCATAGACTTACATATACTGCTAATTCCATTGACAGACTTCATGAAAAACATGTAGCAACCATGGACTTTCATAATGGCTGACGCAAAGGACCAAAACAACCGCTTGAAAACAGCAAAATTATGATTTTAAATTATTCACAAATGTTTGGAAATAATTGTGATCCTACGAATAAATCTCGCTTCACTTGCTGGAAAATCCTATTTGATTTATCTGTTTATGACAGTGAGAACACGTTGTTTAGAGCTTAGATTGAAATAGAGTTTATAAAAAACATCAAGCAATTTCGAAAATGTCAATAAGAAATCAGCGCTAAAATAAGTCCTTTGCGTCAGCCATCTTTGCTCCCCATATTGTATATTTTCATCAGCAGTCTTTGTAAGTCTATAGTTTGACTGTACCATAAAAACGTACTTGCTTGCTGAGTTGCTCTGTGAAATAAACTTTAGAAAGACCACAGAGATCCAATGCAAATACGTTATCACCATAGGCATGCGCTATTGTTGCGATACTCTGAAAATACAACCAAATAAACATGTAACATCCGAAACTATGGGTCTTGGATATACTGAATCACTACTGAAAACCTACTAAAAACCTACTGAAAACAGACTGAAAACATACTGGTATGGGATTGAGTAATTTAATTACAAAAGTAAATTGATACAACTCTATATAATGTACCAATTTAAATGATATCAAATTATGAGTCTATAATAGTTAAGACTTACTTTTGTCAATTCTCTGCATATTTCTTTTCTAATATCAATTGAAATCTCATCCGCTTCCTTCCGATTAAAATAGCCGTTAGCTTCATCTAATTCAAAACGTTGTTTAGGTGATAAAAGTTCACATATCTCACCACAAAATCGTAACAAATGAAGCAGTGTTATGAATGTGTCCACTAACGAACTTGTGATTAAGATTTTTCCATTCTTTATATTTCCGTTACAATATTTCTGACGATTGCCTTCTTGCAAAGATTCGACAATACTGTTGAAACTAACAGGACTATCACATTCTTCGCTAGAGAGTTCTGAATCTGTAATGGTTCTTAATGTGCTATCATTATCTATTAGACTGGTTATTGATTTGAAGCTTTCACTTTGATTTGATTTTGATAATATGGATGAATTTCCTTGTAATAATTCATTTGAATTCATTGATTTAGAATATGATAAACAAGTGTTTGGTAAACTAACAGTTTTAACAAGTACCGGTTCGTATTCATTGTTTTTTATGAGTATTTTATTCGCAGAATTGTTTTCTGATTCTTTTAAATTTGAATCTGAATTATATTTATGTTTATTAGATAGTTGACTTATGTGTGAACATTGTGTCGAATCTATAACCAAAGGTGTTGTATATGATCTGGAAGTGTCAGACGACAGATTAATTGGCGATGAAAATCGAGGTGATTGAATTTCTCTAGAACTGAAAGTAGAAATGCTGAAGCTGCTCGAATTAGAACAATCGTCCTCATGACATGGAGTTGGATTATTAGGTCTACAGATAGATTCATGACTTGAAGTGTTTAGCATTTGATTAACAACTAAAACTTGAACTTTGATTGGTGATGTAGACATTGTTGTTTGCTTGTTAGAACTAGTTGCATCTATGTCATGAAAAGAGTCTGGAGATTGTTGTAGATTTAAAGATCGAGTATCGACTTTATCAACTGTAGACACAGATTGAAAAGCAGAATTTGATGATTGAACCAGATTATTTGAACCCATAAAAACTTGTTCCTTGGTATGAATATCTGAACTATAAGGACGTATTTTACTTTCAGAAACTTTATCTAGTTGATTGACGACAGTTAAAGCAGTTTCTTGATCGTGGCAGACGAACCGTTTAATAAGTGATAGTACACGTTCGGTGATTGATTTTGTGATCAGGCGTGCTTCTAAAATAAAGTAGAGTCTCCAGCGTTGATCTCTGAAGTAGAAAAACAAATATAAAATTAAATATTGAAAATATACAGATGCTAGAACATTAAAAATTGCTCAAATAGAGTAAATGTCAACACATTGACAATATATTTTATTCAGATTCTATTATGGTTCTGAAATCTTAGTATTCATTCACATAATTTATTTATTTACTTGGTGCAACAAAGCCAATCAAACATGCAGAACATAACTCTAAATGTCTGACCAATGGTTTAGCCTTCTGGAATATTGGAGCATTGTCAACATTTTCTTCTAAACTTTTTGTTGAGGTTTGACCTATAAAATCACAAAAGTATCAATTTTCTTCTGAATTTCCTCTAGCCTTCCAAGATCTACTAACCCAGGATCCACAATTTTTTTCGTATCCTGGGCACAACTAAAAGCAACAGACAGCTAGTTTTATAAGCTTAACTAATTCACTACATAAGTTTGAACTTCCTTCTCGATCAGTGGAATAAGTTACAATGAGGTCTTCAGTGTATGTTTGAGAAGTGGAATTTTGCGTGTAAAAAATATCAGGTTTTTCTGAGGCAAGTTGTAGAAAAGCCGTGTCTGCAGATATCCAAGGACACAACAGGGCGACATTTCCAAGTGCTTGTATTGGCCTGTCTTATTTATTTGACAAATTATCAAATTTACAACAAATTAAATGTCCCCAAATTGTATTCTAGCCAGTCAGAATAGTTCTATTATAGTCTAACTGTACATTAGTCCAGGAAAACCCATATCAAGTGTTCATGTCAATACCTTATAAAAATACACTGCTTTCACGAACCCCTTATAAACAGTCATTGAACATTCATGAACAGTTCATAAACATAAAATGGTATATTCTTCACATGCTTTTGGACATGAAAATTTGGTAATTTAATGTTCGTGAACCGTTTCAAAGTGGTAGAGGATTTGTGTCAAATTAATATTATCAATGTTGAGTTTTCTGTCATTTTTTCATTCCTTGGATTGCATACGTGTCAGTTTCATAATTCTATTTAAATATTCTATCAGACAACTAGCAACAATTGGTACATTAGTAGATAAGCAATTAGTAAACAACTTGTGACTTATTCTGTACTTTTGCTGTTAATCCATTTATTATTTATTCAAACACCGGATAACACGTAACTCCGTAACTGACACCAAACCCATCAAAAAAGTGTGAAATTTCATGGCATTTTCAAGGAACTTTCATGGCACATTCACATTTCAATATCGTGAATATGGATGCTCATGGTTTTCAAACTTATTTATGGCCTACAAAATTCCTGGTTTACATTTTCATGGTGTTTTACAACACTTTCATGGCATTCTCATGATTTTAGTGTTGGTAGCTCTTTTCACCGGAGAGGTTGGTTAATTGGTTAGTATTTTGAAGTTTGTATGCGTTCAATAGCCGGATGCCTTTACTGAAGCCAACCAGCAATGCTCCAACCAGGGATTGAACCCAAAACCCTGCGGGCCGACATCCACCGTTCTAACCACTACACTGAGGCAGTACGTTTATGAAGATTAGAATGAAGAAACATATATCTGCGTTGTGGAAAGGGTCTGACAAAGGTTCAGCCTTCTGGAATATTATTCAGAATGTTTTTGTTGAAGTTTGACCAACAAATCATAAAAATATCAATTTTCTTCTGAATTTGCTACGACTTTCAGAAATCTAGAATTCCAGGATTCTTACTTTTGTCAGACCCTGCCTGCACAGAGTATGATATTCTTACTTGATAGAAATGAACTTTTTCCATTCTTCATCTAGCTTATCTAGTCTATAGGCCAGCCCTAACAATTCATAATCAACTGATGATGTGCGTGTTTCTTCAGTACGATTTATAATCACTTCTTTGACATCTTTTATAAATAGACAGTATAACTTTTTAACAACAATTTTGATGACTGAAATGTAACTGAAAAAGAATATAGAATGTAAATATCAAGCGATAAAGCTAACCAAGCGTTGTCACACAATGTAAATATCCAACGAAACCAAGGGACCATCGAAATCGAGTATCCGGCAATGCTACATTTAAGAATGCTTTAGAAATATTCTAAATGCAAAAGCAAAGTTAGCACTTTTAGTGGATTTTGTTTTATCTTTGAGTCAATGGAGAATACCGGTAAGGAATTCATTGCTTTCTAGTAACTCTCCTATTCAAGAGTGATTATGATTGATACAGCACTTCAGATGGATAAGTAAACACAAGGTTAATAGCAAAAACAATGTCCTGAGTTAATTAGTAGCTGGTTTATCATAAAAAAGTTCATGAACGTTCATGAACTTGTTTCGCAGGGGCAGTTAATTGGAAGCTGGTTTATCATATCCATCCCTTCATATACATTGAAATTGACTTAGAACCTGTACATAACAGCCAGCTACCAGATGCATTTATCATTATAGACAGTTGGCATCTAAACACATGGTTGATTCAATAGAAAATTATACTACCTTAAAATGTACCTACTGTACCTTGAAAACATTCCAAAATATTCAAAAACTACAAAAATTCTAAAAAATGTTGATGTCTCCTATTTGTGCGTATAAGTCGCAGCACGATTTTGAAGAACAAAATTTTGACTTTGAAGTGTGACTTATACTTGCTGGATCACGTTATGATAGTCATTTCAAGAGTGAACGCTATAAATAGGTTGGCCATCGGAAAGATGTGACTGTTGTAACAGGTTTGACTGAATACAAAACAACAATAGTATATTAAAGTTTAACAGATGTCAAATCAAGACATATTATTTGCGATAACAATAAACACTAACCTTTGTAAACAGAAACAGTTTTCTTCAATCTCATTAAATTGTTTACATTTCGCCCTGATGTCATGTAAAATACGACGTAATACTTTCGGACTTAATTTGTCATCATAATCCATTGGATCATAGTCAATCAATGCCAATGATCGGATACTTTTATAGGATTCTTCTGCAGCATTCTGCAATTAATTCAAAGATATAAATAAGCTAATGACATCCAGATGTGTATGTTCAGTCTTTCATGCTTCAGAGCCCACCATTGATCATTTTTTAGATTGTTGACATTTAACATTTATCGAACGAGATTGAACGTGACACCTAGAATTATCTAGCCTGCGTACCAGCCCCGATGTTTATTTCTAAAACCATAGGGTCTGTGAGCTAATGTGTGATTCTCAGCCCATTGAAAATAGAACCTATATAAATTTGGTAAATTATTCACACTCCAATTCACACACTGTCACAAAACATCAATTGTCATAAAATCACAACTCTCTGTCAAACACGTCATAGTTATCAGCGGCGACAATGATCTTAATGATAAAACAACGTAATGCATAAATTATATCCCAAACTCATGGGAACTTGTTGGGCTGAAAATCACACATTAGTTCACAGAACCTATGGTTTCAGAAAAAACCTAGGGGCTGGTACGCAGGCTAAGAAATATCAGGCTGAAGCGTGTATTAGGCTGAGGCGGGAACACATGTGGCGAGGCCTGATAAATTCTCAGTGTCATGCGAAATTGAGTTTTATAATTGTTTTATTATTAATCCATACCTTGATTAGTCCCATGAATTATTCAAGAACAGCTGTGTTTTGAGAGATATTACAAATTCATCGCAACAAGTTTGTTAAAATACAGTATGTGTTCATAATTTAGAGAATACAATGTTATCGATATGACTAGATGAAGAATTCTTTGTAGGCCTATTTCGTTGTCCTCTTGTATTTTCACATCTTTTTATCTAATAAACCTGATACCTCTGCTTCTGTTAATTTAGTACATCTTTATTGTAAATATGAAAACAAATTATCTCTGTTACTTAAATTAACCACTGGTCACTCATTGCTAGTATATATTGAAGGCCAATTGGATTGGATTTATCATGTTACCTCAAACAGGGTAAGAGTAGCTTTTTTCACTGGGATGGTTGGTTAGTAGGTTATTACTTTTGGAGTGTGTGTGAGTTCAATGGCCAGATGCCTTTCCTGACGCCAATGAATAGTGCTTCTGCAACAGCCCTTGCAAAAATGGTTCAGGAGTTCATGAACAGTTTATGAACATTGGTTCATGAACAGTTCATGAACATTGAATGGCCCCAATTTTCACACTTGCGGACAGTTCATGAACAGTTCATTAACAGTTCATGAAAATCTGGGGCCATTTAACGATCATGAACTGTTTTTCGCAAGGGGTTGAACCCAAGACCCTGCAGACAAAGGTCCAACATGCTAACCGCTACATTAAGGTCCTACCTAAGCTTTAATAGATGATTGTTATACATGGTTTTATTGTATGAATACTTACGTTGATACACTTTGATAACATGTCATGTATCGATGGAGAATTGTCGTCCCATTCTTCAAACTTGTATTGTACTTGTACAATGGAATTCAGAAGGTTGACGAATGCATTGATACCCTCATAGCTTATATATCGTGGACATAGCATTCCAATACTTTCTAACGAATGTTTTGTTTGTTGGAGTAGAACATTGAGTGCTTCCAGTAGCATATCACGCTGAAATATAGAATCATTATCAACATTATCACAAATGAAAGTAAATACATTGAGTTCATGAACTGTTTCCAAAGTTTCCATCATTATCATCATCAGTTATTGAACTGTTTATAATAGAATAGTGGAATTGAAAATCTTATTACAGTCAAACCTGTTATAACGGTCACCTCTATACAGCGGCCACCTGTCTATGGTGGTCACTCTTGCAATGTCTAAAATTGTATTTTCTATGATTTTCTATTGAATCAAACCTGTATATAAAGGCCACCTGTCTATAATGGTCAATTTATCTACCTCTTGTAGCTGGCTGTTATAAACAGGTTTCATTGTATTGTTATAAATTTTTTTACCAGGTTGGAAATATCTGAAATCTTCAATGCCTAAGACGTTAATGTTTCGGGTAGCTGTTGTTCATTAAGTGATAATGGCATTGAAATCTGTAACATTTGGTAATGATCAATTTAATAAAGTAATCTATTTCATTATCTTTGATCTATCTAAGATTCGGGATTAACAGTGATTTTCATTTGACTTTTAGTAAATTGATGATAACGGTAATGCTTTGCTACTTGACAATTATGACAATGATAGTGGTCCAACCATGGATAAGGATATTGCAAGTGAGGTATTGACATCATGTTATGAATCATTGATGTTGCCACTGTTCAAGATAAGATTCTGGGGGAGGTGGTCAGTCAGTAGACAGAGGGTTACAGTGACAGTCAAGAAGCTGAAGGAGCTTAGAGGTGATGTGCGTACACATAAAGTTGAAGGTAAATATTGTGACGACCTGTTGTCATTACACCATCAGCACCTGAGAGGTACAGTTATCAAAATAACTTGGTTTTTTCCAGAAGGCATTATGCTGTTTGGAAGTCATTTGAAATTCTTAAAACTCGACATAACAATGATATTTAGTTAGATTACACGTTGATTTGCTAGGCCATACTTTTTCTGGCAATAATTTCGCTAGATTTTCATTAATTTTCACAAGCCTATCACCTCACAAGTCCCACTTTAAAAACTTCATTGTGCACCTTCTATCATTACCTTATGGAACACCATGAGAGATAACATCATCAGCCATCTCAAGTCTTATAGTGCACCTCTCGCTTAGGATGGTCAAAATAATTTGCCTGGTCCAAGAATCGTACCTAATTATGGAGCATTTCTCCAAGTTGGTTGTTGATATAAAAATTGTTGACCGGCGAGAAACAAATGGGAACTCAACTACAATGGAAGTCTTTGCCCTGCGATGTCTGCTTGAGGATTTAAAAAAAGAAATCGATATATCTGAACTAAACCACAGATGGACATCCACAGTGGCAAAAGTGATCAGGAAAATGAAAGGTTTGTGAAAACCAATAAATATGTATACCAATGATAAAGTATTTGTTCTTCATTATTCTGATTTTGCTCAACAGAAACGCATCTAGAAATAAAGGACATCTCCCCCTTTGGATGGATATCAGTCATTTGAAACAAAAGTTATGTATAACTTAAAGGTTCTGAATAAATGATGATGATGATGACCTGGCACAAAGCAAAGGACAGAAGTAACATCAGTAGTCATTAGTAACAGAAGATCTTAGACCGTTTTCATTTGTAAGTGGAACAGGTCTACAGAAATTTTCTGATTCTTTAACTGAGATTGGAGCTAAGGCAAGGGATGGTTAAAGCAGAAAGTATTCTACAAAATAAAAACACTATAAAGGGCCATGTGGTCAATACAGGAGATGATGAAAAAGAAATACTTGTGGTGAAAATCAAAGATGCTGTAGAAAACTGTTGTGGATTTGCTGTTACAGCAGATATGTGGAAAGATGATTATAAACACAAGCATTTTGCAGCTAAAACAGTACATTTTGTCTCCAACTCTAAACTTTTATCAAGAGTGCTAACAACGTATGAATCTCCATCTGATATGACAAAGACTGGAAATAATATCAAGGAATGGTTAGTTTGGTTACTCCAATCAACTGATCATTTAGGTATCAGACCTTGAGAACTCAAAGAACAAGAAATATTTGTAACTGGCCAAGGGGCTAATATCAAATCAGGTCTGCAAAGTTTCAAGTGGTTACCTTGTTTCTGCCACATGATAGTTACAAGTTTGAATCATAAAAAGTTCATGAACACTTCATGAAAACATTAAATGGCCCCAATTTTCATGAACTGTTTTTCGTAGGGGATATCATTGAAGTGTAACTTCTCCAATTGATGATCGTGATCATAGGGGATATCATTGAAGTTTGTAACTTCTCCAATTGATGATCGTGATCATAGGGGATATCATTGAAGTTTGTAACTTCTCCAATTGATGATCGTGATCATAGGGGATATCATTGAAGTTTGTAACTTCTCCAATTGATGATCGTGATCATAGGGGATATCATTGAAGTTTGTAACTTCTCCAATTGATGATCGTGATCATAGGGGATATCATTGAAGTTTGTTACTTCTCCAATTGATGATCGTGATCATAGGGGATATCATTGAAGTTTGTAACTTCTCCAATTGATGATCGTGATCATATGTATTTAGAAATCATTTCTGACATTATAAATGCTAACAAAACCGTGTCCAATATGTTAAAGGGACTGGTGCATAATAGACTTTCTCCTGGTAAAAGTTTAAAGCAATGTGTGCGTACTCGATAGAACACTAAATTATTCATGCTTGTCTCATGTAAGGAAGCTGAAATTGAGCTGATTCAGTATTCTACATACCGTTAAACCTCCTACAACGGTCACCTCTATATAGCGACCACCTGTCTATAATGGTCACTCTTGCAATGTCTAAAATAGTATTTTCTATTGAATCAAGCCTGTATATAAAGGCCATCTGTCTATAATGGTCAATTTATCTACCTCTCGTAGCTGACTGTTATATACAGGTTTCACAGTATTTCTATTTTATGTTAATCACATTTAATGTTTTAATAGTGTACTATACAGTAGTTACATTTTAGGTTGATTTATCGGATACGATGTAAAACAGGTGCTTGTATGCGCCTATCTGTGATATACCGATACAAAATAAAGCTGAATAACAACAACAGCAAATTGAACTGAAGGAAATTTTGAAAGATTAGCGTGAGAGGTTTCTAGACATTGATTCTGAAACGGTAGAAACCCTCGCAATCTTTCTAGGACGGTTGAAACAGTGTCAAAAGAGAATGTAGGATTTAGTTATATTATTGTTTATGGTAACACATCTTCCTGGTCTCAGTTATGTATCTGTGTGAAGTGTTGTGTTTAGGATGTGTTGAATGTATGATGTCATGTGGTATTTGAGGTATTGTGCATGTTGTTCACGTGATTGTACTGTTTGAGTACATGTGGTGCCGTGTAATAGTCAATGATGTATTGTGATTGGTGCTTCGTATTGTCATGTGATTAGCAACTGTTATGTGTATTTTACATGTGTGAAGACAAAATTTGAGATACGTTAGTACTCCATTGGCGCTATGATACAGTGACAACCATCAATGATAGTTATGGATTTACTAAAAAAATGCCAATGAATTGTTTTAAAATGATATAAAATATATATAAAAGGCATCAAAATTTTGGATCAATTAATCAAAACACAATTCCAATTATCTACACCCATCCCTAATTGCCATGATGCTTAAGCACAATTATTAAAAACATTTTACTAGGTTAAATTATCTGCTTTGGAAAAGAAAATGACAATAAGATAAGAAGGACAAGAAAAATATGTTCAGTTATGCACTAAGGTTCACTTTTATTTGATTTAAATTACATAGATAAATGATCAAGCAGTATAAAAAAATTTGAGTAACTCAGAGTCCTCAATTCAATAAAACCATCATCCTGAAGAAGAACCAAACCGATGAGTCTGTAAAAAACGACTGAAAATAAATCAGCAATCAGCGTTTTCCTGAAAAACAGAGTTATCACACGCCTGTAGACGGCAACACTAAGCAGCACAGTCGTCAATGTAAGCAGTGATATGTGCACTTCAGAAAGTCAAAATACATGTAGTAGACAACCAATTCCGAATAAAGTAACAAGGTCATCTAATTTGTCTTCTACAAAGGGATTGGAATAGAACAACAAACATACTCTCGATAGTTTGCATGATATGCAAAAGACATTTCAATTTTTTCAAAAAGTAACATTAAAGACACATTTTTAACCCCTTCTTAGCTCCAATAGAACAAATGTTTATATTGTTTTTATTTTATTCAAAGTGAACAAAAAAAATGTGGCTGATAAACACCACAAAGCGACTTCTTTTGAAGAAGGTAGGCTATGCAAGGCAGCTGAAAAGAAGAAAGACGAAACGTTTTAATGTACATTCGAATTGGAGACTGCGTCTTTAATAATAGTGCACTTATGATTTCTACATTCGTTTCTGTATATCAAAAAAAGGATGAGGAAAATGTTAATAAGAAAGCTGCAGTTAGATTATATGAATCTTCTTTTGAAATATTTTGCAATAATATCGTTACAGAAAAGATTTAAAATAACCATGAGCCGTATAATGTAAGACTTGTTTGATGAATTTGTTGATGTGTTGGAAAGTTTGTAATAGGTGTTATAAACGTTTATATATCATAGTCCCAGCGAGGGCTACACTATTAAGGCTTTAGATGGCTTATGATGTTATTACTCATGGTGATCCACAAGGTAAAGATAGAAGGAGTATGTAAATTGCCACGTTATAAACTGTTTGTGCCTTTTTGTTTGTCCTCTTGTTGTCATCCTGTACAGTCGTGCCTGTTGTATCAAAGAGCTCTGAAAAATGGTCATAGTAGCCCTTAGCATCTCTCTCTGTAACGTCAGCAAACACTGCCTACATTATTATAATAAAGTGTCAGCCCAAAAAAACCATCTATAACTGTGTCATTATTGATTATGTTCTAACTGGAACAAATGGTGAACCCGACATGAACAGTGATCTGGAGCCATAACTAAGTATTTATTTATGCAGTTTAACAATTTGGAAGTCACATGTTGTCGCTGATACATCTAATGAATTACATCAGGCTTTTCACGAATACATCATATTACATCAAGCTTTAAGCCACCGCATTCAAAACTCAACAAAACATTGAATTATACTATTATTGGTAATCACAGTTAGGTACCAATCGAACAAACATTAAATTTTAAGTATTGCTATAACGAACAATAAACTACCGGTACTGTATATATAAATGATCAGTTACTTTTATTATAAATTAAACTTCCACAGCCACACATGATTAATACCTCATACAACATAATTAAAGTCATACAGCTCTGTCTTTGGGGGGTGGGGGACGTATGTAGTCCCGCTTAAAGCAAAGAATAGTAGAGAAATTTACCAAGCTAATGTTTGTCCAACCTACTAACAGAAGCAAAATTGAAATTGTTTACTGTACCGATCAAATGGATTCTGAGCAAGATGTTCATAATTTGGATGACGATAGCAGCGATGAATTTCCCGATAACGGCACATTGTCCAAAATCAAAGCTGAAGAGCATACAATACTTTGCGTAGCCTCCAATGGTTTACGGGATACCCTAGAATCTGTTGAAACGTTTTTTGAAGTATGGCCTGAAGTATGGTATGAAGTTTATTTGTTAAGTTCAACAGCTGCACTTCTCAAGAAAGAAAATTAACAAATGGTGTACCTCAAGGATCCATCCTGGGGCCTTTACTTTTCATCATCTATTTTAATGACATTGCAGATAATATAAATGATGTTAAGATTATCACCTATATGCAGATGATACAGTACTGTATATAAAAGGTAAAACAGTTCAAACCATAAACAATGCTCTGAACAACACCATGCTATCACTTTCAGAGTGGTTTAAAGAAAATGAAGTGGTAATGAACATCAAGAAAGGTAAAATTGAAAGCATGCTATTTGGAACTACTCCGCGATTCAGAACGCAAACTGAACATTCATTACATCTACATCATCAAAGAAACAAAATCAACCATACCAACTCATACAACTATCTAGGAGTTGAACTTGATCCATCATTGAGATTGAATAATGATTTTGATAAGAAGTACAAAAAAGCCTCTGGCTGATTGCGACTACTTGCAAAATTACGAACCTATTTAGATGTAAATTCTGCCAAAACAGTTTATATCACAATGGTTCTACCACTACTCACATATTGTTGCACCACTCATCTAAATCTAAATATCACTCAACGAAACAAATTCAAATCCCTTCACTCTCGTGCAATCGACATCATCAATCACAAAGATAACAATACACTGTCGGACCCTATCACATCTATAGAAAAAAGGGCTTGTAAGCTAGTGGAAGATGTATTGGTAGGCAATATCTGTGATGCATTTGTGGACCATTTTATTCCTGTTCTACACAACAAAAACACTCGTAATAATGGCTACAGTGTTGTTTTACCTAAAATGAAAACTGAGTTTGGAAGAAATGGATTCTATTATTCAGGAGCCAAACTTTTTAATTCTCAACAAATAGATACCCGAAAATTAGGTCTTAAATCACTTTATAAAAATTAGAATCACCCTCCATATATTTTTTAAAATATATATCAATCACAGGTATAGAAATAAAAGTTACACCATTACATACTCTTAATTTTTACATATTATATATATTTGATTTTAATTTTTGAAACAGGACAAACGTTGATAACAGCAATTTGCTGAAGTTTTTATCCTGTTTTTATCCGTTTAACACAGGTTTATTGGTCTAAAGAGACCGCTTAAGGTGTCCGCTGTCCGCGTTAGACAGTGTCCGCTTAACGCAGGAGTAAACCTATTGAAATTCGCAACAGCAGACCTCGAGGTGTCCGGATAAGGCAGGTGTCCGCTTAATACAGGTGTCCGCATGAGCAGGTTCGACTGTATAAATATTTGGTATAAATAAACAATAAATAAAAATAAAATCAATCTAGATAAAGCTAAGCACTTTGTACTGTCAAAATCATATGATTTCCTTTTATTGCATATGAGAGAAAGAACTGATTGCATAGAGCCTGGCACAATGGAAAGAATTGAGTATTATATAATTAAGTAAGTATTATACTTTGCTCAGGATATGATATATATTTACCACCGTGGCAAATACTAACGCCCAAGTCTATTGCATTAAGCATGGCCGTACGTCAGATATCTGGCTGCATAAGTATATTGCTAGCAGTTTAGCAGAATTCAGTACTTTTTGCAACTACTTTTACTAATCTTAATTTTTCTGTGATATGCTCATGATTTCTTTAACATTTGGAATAAAATATATTTATCAGCGTATATTTTCATTTAATGTATGAAACTGATTTGGCAAAGGCTGGTATTTGCGATGGAATACCAAAACAGTTGATTCCTGATAGTCACACTATGTTTGGTATTTAATAAAAATGATTTTGGCAAGGATATAAAGGAAATGACACATATACCAAATAGCATAGCAATACAACCTATATCCACAATATCAAATCAATACAGGAAGATCGATTAAACAAATACGACGCAAAACTATAGATTACCAAGAACCAAGAATAATGCCATACTTGATAATCAAGAAAAAGTACCCTGATTTTTCAGAAATAAATAACGTTGAAAACATTCTTCACTCAGAACCCGGCATTCTAAAAGAAGGAAGACTTGCTTGATTTTGCATACTGTATCATAAAGATGAGAAGAGGGAGTGAATTTCCAGATTGGACCGGCTATAACACAATTCTTAATAGCGCAAATATACCTTCACTCTGCAAAATGACGTATATCCTTGTTATTCCAGCCACGCCAACTCATATTCTACTGTATATACTGTTTTAGTAAAGTGCTTGAAATTGCAAAATTATTTGAAGTTACCAGGCTTTCAGTTGTCTTTGACGAGGCAATTATGTCAAGGCACAGAAAATTTGCTGGGAAATTAACGAGTTTCTAGATAATTTGGTATTCTGTCTATGAAAATCTGAAAATGATTTGGCGATGCCAGAATTCAGGTAACCTTTGCATGAGATTTTGACTAAGCTCAGATTTCGGAATAATCCTATGCTGTACTAAATTGTTACCGTAATTTGTTTGTGAAAATGTTGTATTTTAGGATATTTTAGTTGAATTCGGTATTGCTGATCAGGAGTCTGTCAATGGAGTACTAAGTGGGAAGTTTTATAATGGAAGTGTCCGATGTCACAAGATTATGTATGAGGCTCTTCAAAGATTACGCTTTGAGGCTTTCACGGATAACTGTGAAGAGCCTGGAATCTTTTTTATGGCCAAGTAATTCCAACTTCGAATTTAAATCGATTGAAACAGAAGAAGTGCATGATTTACTTGTCAATATGCCATCAACGAAGGCCACAGGGCTTGACAATGTTGATGCAAAAATCTTAAAACTGTGTGCTCCGAGCATTTCTCCCATACTTACTATAATTATAAATAAGTCATTACAGTCTGGCAAGTTCCCAGAATCTTTTAAACTGGCTAGGGTAATACCTTTGTACAAAAGTGGTTCCAGTACTGATTTAAATAATTATAGGCCAATTTCAGTTATACCAATTCTATCAAAAATTCTTGAAAAGATTGTGCATCGCCAACTTGCAGAATACTTAGAATCAAATAATTTACTCACCAAGTATCAATTCGCCTTCCGCCAATCCCATTCCACCACCACTAGTGTATTGAATTTTACAGAGTTTTGTTTTAAAGAAATACATCAAATGAAAATGATTGGATCTGTAAGCCTAGACCTAAAAAAGGCCTTTGATACAGTTGATCACCAAATACTTTTAGACAAATTAAATTGCCATGGTGTTGTGTGGTGTTGTATATGCTCCCCAGTGTTGGTTTAAATCTTATGTTAGCAATAGAATACAGATTACATTTAGAAAGAATTTTGCATCATCAAACTTAACCCTCTAAGTATGTAATATATAGTTAACATTGATTAATTAATTAAAGTAACTTATTGTTTATATTAATTTTATTGCCTGTATATGATTCTCTTGAATTTGTTAAAATTTAATTCTTTCAAATACTGAAATGTAAAAAGCATGAATCGGTCAGCGAGTAGCGGGGTATCTTCTGTTCGTGTTCTTAAAATTACAGTTTTCCAAACTTCTCTGGCGTCCAACTTCAATTTTACATAGCATTTTCAATAAAAACAACCCTAGGGAACAAAGGGACAAGGGAAAACAGAAGATACAAATGTATCCTGGCAGTTGCTCAGTTCAACTTAACATTGGATCAAAAGCTCAAATGCTTCTGGGATTCAGAGACTTTTGGAATTGACTTGACAATTCACCTGTTGTTTATAGTGCCCAGGAGATAGCTTAGCGGTTAAGCAAATTAAAATGGTTACAAACCAGTGTTGCCGCAGAGATCTGGGGAATAAGACATTTGCAAAAATCTCAAAAAACAGTTTGTCAGAGACTTAATTGATGCATAGTGTATATAGTGAGATGGTTAGGAAACGTGGCAGACTTCAAAGAAGCCTTCTATTGTTCGAGAATTGAGGTTGAACAGTCTCGCCTGACACAGCAACCGTGCACTTCACTTTTGAAGGATACGCACTATCGTAGTAACCTGCTTACATGTGGTTGTAACTTTGATGCCATACTAGCTGTTTAGAAGAATATCATGATTTCAATATGGTTTATAGTGTTCCACAAAAGAGGTGAGTGTTGTATTCAACATATATCAGTAAAATTGTTTAATGTTTTATATATAACTGCCGACTTGTTTCTATTTTGATTAGTACCTAGTTAAGAATTACTATGTTACAGCATCACAACTTGAAAATTTTCAAATGCATTTACTATTTTTTAATTTGACTTCAAAATATATTGCATAACAAAACACTGGCCTTTTATGTGAATATATGAATTAAGCTAATATATTGAATCAGTTTTCAACGGAGATTATAAAGCTGTTGGAAAGTGAAAGTAAAAAGTAAAGCAGTGAACACGCGACAATGAATTGGAATAAATCAGATCATTTATCTGTGAAAGCTTGATAGATAAAGACTAAGATAATCAGCAAGTTCCTGTATCAAACTCAATATTTACTTTTATATCTACAAAGTATGAATGCATGTTGTCATAATACAACTCTAATAATACAAATATTTATATTAATGAACTCAATATAGAATATATTTTTTTATAAAAACACGTAAAAGAAACGAGCCTATACTTATTAGATTTATAGATCTCTGGATTATAATGATTGGCTCTAGAACAGGGTCATTTAATGATGAAAATCAATTGAAATCAAAGTGTTGTTATTGTGTCTTCTATCTTTACGACAGCTGTCAATGTCCATACAGTGATCTCTTGAAAGCAGTATATATATATACTAATCCGCAAGACAAGGTTGTTGTAATCATTCAATAATCATTTTAAATCCAGGATTAACAAGATTTTTATTAGTTTTCATTGCGTTTTTAATTATATCAACATTTGTATAAGACCCTTTACTTGCATGTTGCAGAACAAGGAATGCCGGTTGTATCGTAATTAGCACACAATGCTGTCATGTCTTTGTAATATAGTTGCTCCACAATTGACTGAATATCAAAAAAGTAAACGAAATAGATGAACATTTGAAGATTCATTTTTTCATTGGATTGTTCATGGCAGAAGATGGTAGAAGATGAGCAAGGCTTTACAAACATATCAGACAGAATCGTAGTAACTGTTGCGTTAGGATAAAAAGCCTATCCATAAGTTAATTACTGTACGTACAAAAAACATCAAAAATGATACAAACTATACTTACTAACTACAAAACTTCTCCAGGACGAACGTTTCCTAGTATGTATATATGATAGAATTTTTGATCTTTATGGTATATGGTTGTATTTTTCTACAATTCTTGAATGTATATTCCTATCTCCACATTTTATATTTTTATTGTTGAAGGCTGAAGTTTCAAAATTCCTATACTTTTCATTGATCAGTAATTCTCACACACAGGAATAATGAAAACCAACACAACAAATATTATTAGAAGCCATGAAGTGAACATAGGAACGATTATGCCAGTAAAATTTTGTGACTGCACAATAACAATCAAGAAAAACGAATATATGTATTTCATTAACAACCAACGCGACAGCAACAGTATGTGAGAATAGTGTTGACCGTTCAGAGCTTTGCACGGTTCATTTGAAATGTAAACAAAAAACGGCATGAATAACCTATCCCTTTGAAGTCGGCAGGGTTTCCTATCCATCTCATTATATAAATTATGCTTTATGCAACTCAATGCAGAGAAGATATTGACAAATACATGAAAAAACAGTATATGTAAAGTAATTTGAATACTTAGTTGAAGAGAAGTTGTGTCCAATTCTGCTGCCCTTTTCAAAGACAATAGTCTCAACAATGCCCTTATAACTTGTCCACATCCACAAAACAAAATGATTTGTATTTTCCAGAGATTGAGGGATATTGGTTGCTTCCAAAAGAAGCAAAATATTATCGTTTAGGAATGAAGAATCAAAATGAAGGAAGCTACAAATATATATTGCAATAATAGATTACGAATAAATGTTTGAAGCTCAACAAACTCAAAAACAGAACCATTAACTATCAATGCCTCAAATCTATCACCATTACCAGTTTTCTCACTAAATATAGGTTATGAAGAAATCTTACCATGAAAAACGACAATAGCCTATGCCCTCAATTCCGCAGCTCAGCATTTAACATCAACAAGAGTTTGTGAGCATATTACACCAATATAAAAAAAACTCCACTGACTGCTAATACAGGAAATACAGGAAATACAGGAAATACAGGAAAGAGTAAACTATAAGGTATTGCTATTAACATTTAAATCCATAAATAACATTGGACCAATTTATTTGAAAGATCTGTTACTATCGTACATAACAACAAGAACATTACGCTTCTCAAAGAAGGGGTTTTTAAATCATTCAAGTGTCAAACTCATATTCTATGGAGCTAGGATATTCTAGTATAACTTATCAAAACAATGGAATTTGTTATTAGATGAGCTCAGATGCATTACTGCATTGTTTTGAAAGTTAAATTAAAACATTTTTATATTGTAGAGTATATGAATCACAATGTAAATAGTTATTATACAGACCTTAAATTTTTAGTTTGATTGTTATTAATACCATGATTCTATCAATAATTTTAGCTTAAAGTATATACAGCGTAGCTGCCAACATAGTTTGCTGGCGTTGACATTCGAACTATTGCATACGTTGAATAAAACTGACTGATGATATCAATTGCGTGGAACTTTGCCTAACAGAAAAATATCTCTTTCTTAACCTATCTAAATATTACATTACCTCGGTTCTTAAGAAGACTTGATAATGGGCTTGAAGTAATCTGAGAATAGATTGAACAGAATGATTGGCACATTTGATTGACCATGTATTGGCAGTGAAATAACTGCAAAAGCAAAATAGAAAGTAAATAGCAAAGAAGATGGCAACAGACAATCTTGATAACCAGTTTCCTTCAACCAAGCCCATAGTGGATTCCTTGAATTTGGAACGCCGGATATTTACGCCAAAATTACGCCACGTATTCAAGAATACGCCAAAAAGCCCAAATTCAGTTGAAAACTATAGAAAATTATCAAATTTCCACGACAAAGAAATCAAATTGGCATAAAATCAACTCAAATCTACGCCGGATATATCCGGCGTAATATACGGTACATGGATTCCACTATGGAACCCAGCCTATGAGTGGTTAGATCTGTTAATAGATTGTCAAACAAAATGCGTACTGGTAATCTACTGGTGTGCCTGTAGCAACGATTGATTAACCATTAAAATCAGTAGATGCTTCTATTTGATTCAAGACTGTACACCGTCCTCGATGACTTAATGCATTTTTGATAAAAAGGTAGATTCAACTATAAAAATCCTTCTATCTGATGTATTCCTCTATAAATCTTATTTAATTCAAGCAAAAAAGGTGTCCTGAATGTGTAGACATCTCTGTAAAAAACAGTTTAAGAGTTCATGAACAGTTCATGAATGTTAAATGGCCCCAATTTGCATGAACCTTCAAGGACAGTTCATGAACAGTTCATGATCATTTAGAGCCATTTGACGTTATGAACTGTTCATAAACTGTTTTTCGCAAGGGCATGTCTGTCTTGGTTGATGGATTGCATGTGATGTATCATGGTTTGTTACAGCAAATTGATCAGTCGTTTGTTTCGGTGCGGTTTGAATCGCAATTTTTGTAGCAGGAACTATATTTTCATAAAATGTTGGGCTTGTTCACATGGAATGATGTTTCAAGTTCATATATGTTCATATATATACATAGACCCAGATTATCATCATCTGTATCTTCAATTTGTATTGTTTATCTTTCGTTTTTTAATAAACCTGCCGATCATCTTGTTTGACCCTTTAAATTTATGTTAGCATTATTGTAACTTTTTGTACGATATCAAAAAGTATTTTTTCAACCCATAAACAATAACAACAACAATAACATTAACAAAAACAACAATAACAACAACAACAACAACAACAACAACAATAACAACAACATTAACAATAACATCACCAACAACAACAACATCACCAACAACAACAATAACAACAACAACAACAACAACATCACCATCAACAACAATAACAACGACAACAGCAAAAACAGCAACAATTGGGAACATCAAAGGGTATGCAGTAAACATACTCTCTACATACCTTGCTAGACAATGCAGAGATGATATCTTTCTATACACTTCACCAACACCATATCGATATGCAAATTCTTTTAACAAACGTTTTGAAGCTGTAGACAAAACGTTATCTGTTGCTAAAAGAGTATCATTCCCGTCGCCATTTGTTGAGCGTTGTGTCAATTCATATCTAAATCAAAAGAGTAAATTACAGCATATACAGTAAAACCTGTTATAACGGTCATCTCTTTATTTACAAAATTTTACGTTAATGAAATCAATACATTTTTAGCAGGGGTGCACAGCTGTTCAGCATACTGCTATAACAAAAATAACTAAGAATAAACAGGTGTTATGATATCCATATTGATCAAGTTTCAGTCCCAGTAGGAAAAATGTTTAATGGGGCCAAGGGAGCAATATTTGATTCAATTTCAGAAAATAATAATAATATAAAATATACATTTTTATAGCGCTTACATAAAAAAGCCCTAAGCACTTAACAAATTTAAATTAAATGAAACTACAAGGAACTGAGAAGTAAGACAGTATTTTAGACATTTAAGTAATCTAAAAAAATAAAAATAAAATTAACTATTCGTTTATACAATATGTTGTCAGTAGTATTCATCAAACGCTTTCTGAAATAAGTAAGTTTTCAACATGCGTTTGAAAATTCGTATCGAAATGCACCATCTAACAAAGGCAGATGGAATGGTATGGTTCAGAGGGAATTGAATTGTGGTTAGCTGTGGCGCATTGTTGTATATAGGAAATCAATGCCTATTTACCACAAAATTTGTTGAAATTCATCTGAAAGTGTTGCAGCTGATATCAATAAAAAGCCTTTAACACCATTGCTCTCAGCGAAAAGAGCCACTCTTCTAGAAATAGAGTTGTGGTACGAGTGCCTTCGGTAGGGCGTTACTGTCTCAATTAATTTAATTAAGTTGAATCATTGACAAATTGTTGTAGACATTTATGGAAAGTTTTACAAACTTTTTTTTTGTGCCACATTGGTAGACTATTGATATATTGATGAACTTGAATCAAGTTGAGAAAATAGAATTCATGGCATTTTCATACAGCAGTGCTTACATAATAATTATATTAATAATATTACATTTTCAGTTAACTACAGATAATATAACTGACCCTGTAAGCACAAGTGCTTGTTTATTTGGGGGACATGAACAGATTTACAGAGAAATACAAACATGTGTGCACTGACGAGGAATCAAACCCCGGTCTCCCACACAGAGTGCAGACACTCTGCCACTGAGCTACCAGTGAATAGCGCAGTTTACTAAAATAACTTACTTAGTTAGTCTTGATTCTAGTATGGTGTAATACTCTAAGCAATTGATTGTATCCAATTTGTTTGTTACTGGCAAGGATGAAATAGGTTGAGGACAGATTCTTCTGATCAACTGTCTAACAGAATTAAGTTCTTTTATTCTCCATTTTTCATAACCATCAGCGAATAAAAACGCACTCATTTTATAAATAGGATGTTTGTTTTCTTCAAGAAGTACCCTGTTATTTTGAAGTTCACGCAACAATTCCTAAAACAGATATTTTTAAAATGTTGAACAAAGGACAATTTACAATGTTACAAATCACATTTATGTTATTAAACACAATCAAACTACTCAACCATTGCAAACAAAATCCACAAATTAGCAATGTTTGATTAATATCATGTTCATATCACGTTTAAAGGTGTGCAAATCCGACATTAATCCGATCAGATTTGGATTGACTTTTATGAATTCATATCAGATTGGACTGACATAATGAAGGTTTCTCGTGCAAAAATTGCCTCAAAAAATTCTGAAATCTGAATTATTGATCATACCACTTGACACCCTCTATCGTTATAAAGCGAAAAACGTCAACACATTAGCGTTAAGGAATAAAACATGTGAATGAATAATTTTATTTAGAAAAAAAAAGTGGCCGACAGGTTTTAATTTGTAGAAAACAATTTTGAATATAGTTAAAAAGTAGTTTGATGATTAACAATTGCTTGGTAAAGAGATTTCATTTCCATTTCATTTTTGATGAGTCACTCTTCAAAGATGGAAAGTTATACGTATAACAATACCAATTGTTTACGGGGTAAAAGTCGCTGTGCTGCCTGCTTCGTTATGTAGACAGTGCAACCATTTGCTATCCTCAAAAACTCATTATTATTCCACTATGTAGGCTACCATTTATTATTATTCAGCAAATTGCATGCCTGCATATATAATGTCGAACAGTTTTATCATTTAATAAACTCATGATCTACATGTTGTCACCTGCTCTTTTTTGTTAATTTGTTTAGATAGGAACGACGAATCGGAAAAACTCAATTATTCAGCCGATTGATATGACTAATCAGCAATTAACTCATTGGAATCGAATATTTGTAAATTACGTTATTGTTTCACCCCTAATATGCATCACTTACAACAACAGCATTACAAGGATTACCATTCCGTCGTAATGTCTCTTTTTCATACATTTCATGGACAGATAAATCCAATTCAAATGCATTTCGTAAAAGTGTTAGCAAAGATGACTTTTCAATAGCAAGACTATCTGTCGGAGAAGCAGCAGTTGGAGATGATGTAGAACTGTAATTGAAAATAAAAGGAAATATATAATGAAAAACCATGACAGAAATGTTCACATTAACAACTCGAGCTAGTAACTACATTCAAACCTGTTATAAGAATCACCTTTATATAGCAGCCACCTGTCTATAATGGTCACTTTTGCAATGTCAGGAATAGTATTATCTATTGAACTAACCCTGTATATAAAGGCCACCTGCAAATAATGGTTAATTTATCTACTACCTATCAAGTCACATCGAAAGATCAAAGACGTATGCCCCTCAACCTCTGCATGACATCCTTCACTGGCAACCGAAGGAGATGCTTTGACGGGGCTATGGGGGAGTAGTATATTTTCATAATGTTTTGTATCGTGAATTGTGTTATTTACAAGTTTCTTTGTCAGCTATGTCTGACCCTTTGTCAGCTATGTCTGACCGTGATTTGTGGCGTTCTTTGTGTAGTAAATATGTAAGGCGTAAGAGGGACGGCACATTCCTATAATGTGACTGTCTATACTACTACCTATCAAGGCAATTTCCAGCAAATTTTGAAGAAAATCAGGATTCAGTGTTCTGTGTCATCGTTCTAAATTATTACTAAAACATTTTATAAAAATACTGCAATTTAAAATCAAAATGGCTGTCAGCTATTGTTCCTCTTGCACTAAATCCTCTTGAGCGAGTTGAAGTTGAAAATTGCGAATGATTGATATACATTGCATTAAACCATTTTTCCAACATACCCTTTATAATCACTTCTCAGACATTAGCTAACAACGATTTCAACACAGAACGGAGTTTAAAGTTCAGAAACGTGATTGTATCCCCTGTGAAAACTAGTTTATGGTTTATAAGTCTAAACGACCCCAGTTTGATGAGTAGCTCATTATGAAATGTTCATGTTTATTCATGAACTTTTGATGAATACTCCATGAAATTTTATGACAATTTTATGAATACCATGATAAGTTCACGATAAGTTCATGAAAAAGTTCATGAAATTGTGCTATCCAATATAACGTTCATGAAACAAACTGTTGATGAGCTGATATTTAATCGTTCTTTACAGGAGATGTAATGGAGAATTATGTGATAGAATTGCAGTTGACAGGGTCAAATAATAGACAGACGCATCTGAAACAGGGAAATATGCAATTGCACAAACAAATAAAATATATAAAGCCCTTTATATCGCTAGGAGTTATGGATTTACGTGCAATGAATAAAACAGTTTAAAATATGTAATTTTCTCAAAACAAACTGTATCATATCCTTCATTGATGTATGCCTACAATAACTATATAAAATCTGCCATTTTCTTTGTTCATTACGACTTTTGGATAGGAAAGTGTCATTTACAATAATACAAAGATTTGATATTAGACCCATAAACTGTCTATTTTGCTTTACTATTGCGATATGGCTACAAGCAATCATCGTTGACAATAGAGTTGTATTATTTACTGTATTGAGAGTCTTGTCAGGCTCTTTGTTTGAAGCTAGATCAGGGACAACTCAATCACATCATATATCAAAAAAGATGCTTAACAATAGATCACAACAGATCCATTCAATCACATCTTTCAGTCGTTGCCTTGTCCGTTAGGAGCTCATTAGGATTGCTTACAAGCTAAAACCTGGTCAATCGTGTTTAAATACTATTTTGTTGGAAGCTGTGCGATTTGAACTGGACTGATCCTTTGCTAACTTTCGCCAGTTATGGTGAAGCGGTTATTGAGCCTGAATAATGTACATGCAAGGGCTGTTCAATAATATTAATTTATTATCATTATTTATGTTTCCAAATGTTTACAAGCTACTTTCGTTCACATTACGCATGTGCTGTTTCATATTAATACAACTAAAAGCAGCGATATAAAATGTCTTTGAGTTATCCCTGATTAAGCCACAATCTTTTTTCAATGTTTTCTTTTTAAGACAGCAGTATAACACTGTTTTATTTACTTACCCGTTAAGGACAAGCGAACTACATTGATGAGCTATACATGGAGATGGTTGAGGTGTTTGAGGACAACAAAGAACAGGGAAATGTGCACAACGAAGAGCAAATTTATAAATTTCTTTATCCTGAAATTAATATTAATATTTGATGTCAATAGAACAAAATTGATTCGAAAATTATGTGGGTAGATGTGGCCATTAAAACTGAATAAAATTGTACAACATTTTACCACCCTCACGAAAAAACAGTTTGAGGGCTAATGAACGTTAAATGGCCCCAATTTTCATAAACTGTTCGTGAACTGTCTGTGAGGGTTCATGAACTTCTCATAAACAGCTCACAAACGTTAAATGGTCCCAAATTTTCATGAACAGTTCATGAACTCCCGAACCATTTTTCGTAGGAGCATGGTTGACCTTCAAAAATTAAACAAGAGAAACCACAAGCCATACAGCAGAACAAACTAAGTTTCACAAATATTGGAGTTGAAGTGACTTGTTAAGCCAATCTGCAAATCATAGCTTGACATTATTCAAACCATATTTCATGTTAGCAGGCGCACTGAGATTCTGACGTAATATACTGGTTATTTCAGAGTGACTAATCATGTATGTAAATTTCAACTAGTAGCATACACAGGCTTTTTCTGCAACTTAAGATTAGTTCAGGACTCTACAAAGCCTGGTTTGATGTTTCAGCTATAGTGACGGCATCCTGCATTGATGATTAATTACCTGCGTATTGAGAAGGTTTAATTGTGGTATATCAGCTGTTGGCCTGTTTCTCACTGAAATAAGATGTGAAGAATAATTCATTATCGCATTCATCACAGTTGTATGAGCTTTAACACATGAGCCGGATAGAAATAATAAAATCATAACCAATAAAACAATTAAAAATAAACCGAGTCAAATCATATCGAAATTGGATAAAACAATATACTGATCGCGACCATATTTCAACAGGAGCCGAACTGGAGTAAATTTTTTGACAGGTACGAGCATGAGTAGGAGCCGAATTCTAAAATGAAATCCTAGTAACTTCTTAATAAGCGCTGAAAAGTTGAAAATTGCCTGGATATTCCAATAAAGATGTTGGATTGGCTACATATTTTAGATTATGTTAATAAATTTTGTACCTTCCTATGTTATGTTATGTTATGTTATGTTATGTTATGTTATGTTATGTTATGTTATGTTATGTTAAAAAGGAGATTAGTGAATGATTAATCTTTACATGCTAGATTTACTTTACATAATTTTTTGGAAAAGCTTACTCAGTGATATCCTTATCGAGTTTGGCAGATCATTCCATTTGCAAAGAAAAATCAAAGAAACGTAATCCTGCAATTTGATTGGTTGGTTCAAGTGTTCGGAAATTCTCGGATAAACAATATTCAAAAATTCCTGCTTCGAAATTTGACAGTAAAACATTTAGTCAGAGGCTCAAAGCTGCAGAAGGATAGGATAGAACTACAAGCTACAATGCATCATTAATATCAACAAAGTCTGTCTCTATTTTGAGAAAGACTAGTTCATGAACAGTTCATGAAATCCCGAACTGTTTTTCGCAGGAGCAAGGCCTACCACGCGATATTTTGAAATGAAAAAGGGTATTGAAATATACTTACAGAAGCTTTTTTTCTTTTTTGATTTGGCCTATAATAGATCAATAAGATAACATTAATATTGCTAAAATGGTAATGCGTTTGAGATTCGGGGATTCCTTCATTACCTGTTTCTGGAAATTCAGAACGAAAAGGCAAAATGCTGAATACAAAACAAAATCATTAGAGCAATATGAAACTGTTTTTATGTCATTAAAATTACTCCAACATTTAACTAAAAAGTTGAAGTTGTCAGGGAGGTAAAACATTTTGTCGGATCATAAACATGGTTTGAGGGCTTACTTACAGCACTGTGTCCGATCATATGATTGGTTTTTAAGGTTAAATCCTCTTTAAAATACCTGTTTCTCTGTCACTGATATCCCATGATTCAATACTTTCATATATCCAGTTGCTAAATTTAGAGCGACTTCATCACTTGATACCAGACTCTCATTTGTGACACAACAATGACGATAGCTACAAATAAAATAAATTCAAATATTTTAAGAATAAAAATATGATATGTGGAGCTAATGACACTGTTTTGATTATAATTTTTCATTGTCATGAAGCAGCAGAACATATCTACTGTTCAACACCTGTAACAGTAGGCCTGTGTAGAGTCTTGAAATATGTGGGGTGTTGGTGCAATGGTTAGTCAAGGGAAGTCAGATGCTGGTGGAGACACAAAATAATGACGTAATTTCTAAAATATTTAAAAAGTAATCCAAGCCATTCCACATATCTTGAATAACGGCAAGTTGACATTTCTACGTTCATACGACTTCCTATCGTTTTAAAAGCATGTGAGCAGATTTGGGATTGTCTGAGGTTTCGTAGCCGAAAAATCATGTATCCGCCACTCAGAGGGTGTTGGACTGTGGCCCGTTAGGGTCTTGGAATCAATCAGTGACAGAAGCACTATTGGTTGGCGTCAGGGAGGACATTCAGCCACTAAACTCACACACGCTCCAAAAATACTAACCAATTAAACAATCATGCAGGTGAAAAAGGCTACTACTTTAAACCTGGTTTTAGTAAAAATGATGAATGAAATTACGAAATTCTGAAGAAAGTTTCAATACCGACGGAATCTAAACTTTCTTAGAAAAATATAACGTGTAGCCTATGCTATAAAAGATTATTGAAAATATAATTGCTGAATTATTCATGCTTTTACTTACTCAAGTTTGACAAAATAGTCATGGATTTCATTCAAGAATTGTGAATGCCTGAAAAATGTTTAAGAAAAACTTGTGAGTATGCATACAAACTTCTTCTAACTTCAGAAAATGTAGGAAATGGATGAATTATAAAAGTAAATTTAGTAAGTTGAGCTTGTAGCGACCATCGGTCAATGTTGCTCCTTTAAATCGTTTATTGTAGTGAGTTAATTGTCTGACATTTGACAGCAGAGGGCACCAGGAATTCCCTGATAAAGAGGATAGTTATATAAATATTGGCAAAATCGCTTGACAAATTATCGAAAATGTCCCCGACAATCGAAATGTTAATCCACGACATGTAGGGGGGTGTAGCCCCACTTGCCCACTTTGGTACCCTTTGTCTCACTATTTATTAGGCTACACAGATCATTTGCTCACTATCAATACATGTATAATAAAATGAAATAAAGTAAAATTGCACACACAACATCCCTGCTTTACAGGGGGATTAGCTTTCCTCATTTCTATTTTTGATCGGAGCAGAAGCAATGAATATAGGCCTATATCACTTGCCTGAGGAGTGAGTCTCCTGCAGAGTTGTTGCTTTCGATTGATGCAGAAAGCGTGTTCTGCGAATTTTGAGATGAATTTGTGTCAGACTTTATCCTCGTTGGAACAGGTTGAAAAACTGAAGTATTGATCGTATCTTGCCATAGCTGATGTTCGCGAACTAAAAAATCTCGTATAAAATCATGTAAATCTAGTATTTCTGTAGAACTATCTGATAGCTGATCAGTGGAGGCCGTCGAACCACAATAACTTCTTGGTATTCGGAAAGTAATAAGTTCTGGTTTACCCAAAATCTCCTCTTTGGAAGTTTCTGAATTAGATGTGTTAAAGCTCATCAGTGAAAAGTATTTTATTCCATAATTGTTATAAACTTTTAATTCTTTAGTAAAAATAACCAAATAATTCAACCGTAAGTCACGTGCCTTAAGATGCTCTCACGAAAAGTTTTTTGCCAATGATCCCCAAAATCACAACACGCACTGTAGGCTTGAAAAAAAATATTCATTTCCGTGATTATCCAACGATAAAAATTGCTCTTCTAAAATCACTGGTCGTTTTATTCCTGGCATTTTCCACCCAGATAAAGAAGGCATAATAAAATAGTTAAGTCGCTACGTCAATGTCTTCATGGTGTTTTGAATTCGAGCAACAGACCAACAGAGAGACGACGGAGGTCTGGGGCTCTATTCTATTGACTTTTCTGGAATTGTCTAATTTCAGGGAAGCCGACATTTTGACACATTCTATCACAATAAATCACGGTTCACAATTTCACAGAAATGACAAATTATCAGATGCTATACATGGTATTGAGTATTGGACCACTTAATAGTGTATGGATTATTTCTGTATACATTTGTATCCCTTCTGAAAAGTATAAAGAGTGCAATTAATTTAATTAAGTTTTCCACTCACCACCAGCCTGTAGTAATGACCACCTTTACAAGTAACCAATATTAAATCGGCGGGAAAATCAAAACCACGTTTTGCAATATTATCGTCGACAACAGATCAAAAAAGACTTGAGCTTTTGTTTACTTTCTGTTATTCCCCTATCTGTCATACAATATGTCAAAGGAGCAGAGCCAAGAAAAGCAGTTTGAAGAAGGTATCGTGAAGTCAAGCTACAGCTATATAAATCGTCTTGTTGCGTAATTGATTTTCAAATAATCTCTTTTATTAGAAGAAGTGACGCTTAGTAGTCTGCGTGCAGAACTATACGAAGAAATCGTCTGTCTGCACGTAGGCTACTCGTAGTTGAGCCTCAAATATTCAGAAAACGTAGGCAAGTTACTTAGGCAATATTTTTCAAATTTCATTATTGGAGGGTATGATTTCTTGATGAATTTTGCCAATTAATGCCATAAAACTCTGTGATCTATTTGTACTATTTATTTATACTATTTATTACTTACTTACTTATATAATACTGTTAAGTGATAAATAACATACAGCGCCATTTATTGCTTTATTGTAAAACATCGGATAAAGGTGTGATAAGAGCAGAAACATTCTTGATTTGCAGGCAACAATCAATCTATTGATGAAATGCAAGAAACAGTCAAGAAGTTGAAGGAAACCCTAAATGAACTGAGTAGTAAGTTTCATTAGTTTGTCAGCTTCAGTCAGAATCTTGGCAATAGGAATACTTTAGTGTCAACAACCAATTAATACCTGGTACCCGGGACCCGGGATAACTCCAAATTACAGGCTTATACGGAAACGTGCCATTTTTGTATGGAACTTTCAAATTTTGTGCTACATCATGCCTTTATGAGCATCAAGTTCTTTAGGAAAGGCACAAATTCTGGCCATCGTCATGCTATGAAATGCCGAAGATTGTGTTACATGTTTGCTAGAAAACGATGATTAGCTCAGAAGATTAGATTAGAAGATGATAATTAGTTAAGGAGGATTAACTACGGTGGCCCAGAGGTGCAAAACACACACACACAATCTCGCAACACACACAATCTCACAACACGCACATACAATCTCACAACGCGCACACTAAACCCACAACACGCACAGACAGCCCACACGCACAGAAAGCCCACAACAAACAAGCAATCTCATAACGCGCACAGAAAACACACAACAGGCACAGAAAACCCACAACACGCACCCAATCTCACAACACGCACATGAGGTTACGCAAATACCTAGCAGATACCCAAAATCCCTTACGTCATAGCCTCATTCCATCAGCGAGGCGCTTCATAGGTAGTACAAATATAAAATAAATCTGCATTTATATAGCTTCAAATTACATGATCTTGACTTTTTACCGCAAACAGTAGAATTTGGGCTTTGCGGTCAGAATAAAAAAATTAAATTCTAATTAATCACAGTTCTATTCTACAAATTGATGCACAGGGTTTGTTTTTATTACTATGCCAGTTGATATATCCTTAGGTTATCTCTCTTACTTTATTATGCATCATATCATTGCTAATTAAATTATTAGACTGTACTTATGGAAATGGACGAAGAAGGATTTATAAGGTATTATTTTCACAAAGGCTACGAGTACAATGTAATATTGCGTTATTTGAAAAAATTCCATGACATTAAGATATCACATCGAACATTGCTTACTCGATTAAGAGAGTACGGTTTACGTCGCCGTGAAAGGGATTTCAATGTGAATCATGTTCGGCACTGCATCCAAGAGGAACTTGATGGACCAGGCTGCTTACTTGGCTACAGATCGATGTGGAAAAAACTGCAATCCAAATATGATCTGAATATTCCTAGGTCTATAGTTCAAACCCTATTATGTGAAATGGACCCTGAAGGCAGCGGGCTACGTCAAAGACATCGGCTCAGAAGACGGAAGTATGTGAGTGAAGGACCCAATTATTGCTGGCATGCAGATGGATACGACAAGCTTAAGCCGTTTGGCTTCCCAATCCATGGTTGCATTGACGGATTTAGCCGACGAATTATATGGCTCAAGGTCACCAGATCAAATAATGATCCTTACATTATAAATACTTTTTTCCTTGAGAGCATTCGCAACGCTGGAGGGTGCCCAAATCTGCTACGCACTGACCGGGGAACCGAAAACGGCATCATGGCGACAAGCCAATGCTATTTGAGGCGACGTGGCGTGGATCTTAATGCATCCTTAAAATCGCATCGTTATGGTTCTTCCCATACGAATCAGCGTATTGAAGGTTGGTGGTCTTTTTTGAAGAAATCATGGTCATGTTGGTGGATCAACTTTTTCAAAGATATGATAGCAGAAGGACATCTCGATACAAGTGATGAATATCAAACATAGTGCGTATGGTTCTCATTTAATAAGATTCTTCAGAAGGAGTTGAATGAAATCAAGGATAGCTGGAACAACCATTATATAAGAAAATCAAGACATCAAACTATGTATGGTGTTCCAGACCAGCTCTATTTCTTGCCTGAGAATGTTAACCGAAGAGATTGCAAACATGATTTTGACCCAGAAGATATAAACGATGCCGAAAACGAAACAAAAAATGGTCTCCCAACTAATCCTGATCTGGACATGTATCAAGATTATTTCAGTGAAACAGTATCTATCTTGGGGGAAGCAGAAGGAATCACATGGAAAGGAGGATTGCACATTTTTAATAGACTTATGTCTGTTCCCCAATGCTAGGCAAAATGTTTTTCAGTACTTCTTATCACTGTATGGACCTGTATGTAGATGCGCATCTCAGTTCTACTCCCAAATAACAAGCTTATCTTGTTAAATATCAATATTACTTGTACAAATAGATTCAGTATTAACAATTATACTTATGATTTATTCTGTCAGCTTTCTTAAAAAAATGTAATAAATGTTATAGCGAAATTGCAAAAGTTTGATTACGTAGGTAAAATGATTGTATGTGGACACACCTGGCGGAGTCGGAGTTTGACTCCTGTTGACCTGTTTCTGTTAAATATGTGCGAAACCGACCAGCTTGATAGTATGGTATATCATGAAAGATTTCAAGTGAAAGAAAAATCTGGCCGTGCGTGTAACTGTATCAAGCAAGCGTCGATAGATTTATAAGTCACTGTGTTAAATTATAGAAATTTTAGTTTCAGATCACACCGGATAATGTTTCTGATTATTGCTTCGGATCGGGTCGGATTGGGATCACTATCGCATTCGTACCCGTTTTCGATTTTTTGTAAATCCGATCCGACGCACACCTTTGGTTCTTGTACACTGTCACACTGCAACCTGCCCTTTCCAAATGTGCTTTCATCAGGCCTGCTTGCTAATTTTCAAACTCGCTGTGATGCGATGCCACTCCTCATGGACTCACCTCAATTTGTATGTATATTAATAGTACAGTCATTATAAAAAATGACCTCACACAAAGTGAAACAGAAGCATTTTTCATCAATTCTAGGGTCAAATTTTATGCTTAACAACATATCCAAAATGTTCCGAAATCGGAGTAGGCAAAATGCCTTAATTTTGCAATTTGATTTATGGCATTCCCAGTAGAAACATGAAAGCGAGGCTGTCCTTTTTTAGTGTAATCATGTGATTTAATTTGAGAGAAAAATATCAGGAATAGTAGCCTTGCATCATTTAGCACATATAATTTGCTTAAAATTTCTTTACTGTCACCATGTATAAAATTACCAAAACGAGGCTATATATGAAGATTAAACAAATCGACATAGAAAAACTAGAAAAACATATACAAAGTAAGTGAAAAATGTTATTCATTATATTTTAACATTCCACTAGCAGTATAGATCATGTAAATACTTTATTTATCTTATTTAGAAAATTTAATTAGGTAATATACATTGTTCACAATGAACAATTTTAGGCAAATGCATGGGGATATCATAGTCGCAATTATTTTTGACAGAAATTGACCATTACGATTTGATGATAGGCCTGAAGAAAAACAGCAGAAAATGATATCCAATAGAAATGTTAAATTAAATTAAACTAACGAACTAATACCTTTTACTTCTTGACAGGAAATCAATTAACTTTGTATATAGACTACAGTTATCCAGTCGTTTATGTTACTAATTTAGCCATGGAATGAAAATTGAACATGGAACTTCACCCAAAGGTTATGCCCAAAATGTTGACTATATCCTATACACATATACAATCAAGTCTGCTATAACAGCCATCTCTATACAGCGACCACCTGTCTAAAGTGGTCACTCTTGCAATGTCTTGAAATAGTATTTTCTATTAAATCAAAGATTGATGAGCTTGGCTGTAGTTTTGGTGATTTCCTCTTTTTCAGTCCTTGGTTTCTCTGAGCAGACAAAGGAAGCTCGTATGGAGAAAATGGTCCATAGTCAATGAACTCGTATGAATAGTCCATGAACAGTTCATGAACATTGTTATTGAATGCTCCCGACTTTTCATTTATTATAAATTATACAATTTATAAATTAATTCAGCAGTTCATGAACTGCTTATAGATTGTTCATGAAACTTTGCCATTTAACATTTATGAACTGTTTTTCCACAGAAGATTTTTATACAACAGATTTGATACATCCCCTGCAAAATGTTCAGGAGTTCAAAAGCTTAGAACAATTCATGAACTATTCAAAAACAGCTCATGAACCTTCACGGACAGTTCATAAACAATCCATGAAAACTTTGGACCATTTAACGTTCATGAACTGTTCATGGACTGTTCATTAACTCCTGAACTGTTTTTCGCAGGGATATTATGAAGAGCTGCCAAACACATATTGTGAACCCTACAGTTTTACTCACTTGTATTCGAAGTTTCGAAAATATGTTAACCATTATTGATTAAAATGAATGGAGAGCTAATGGTCGGGGAAATTTGCAAATTTCAAAAGTGGCACAAATTATTTGCTTTATACAAGTTTCCTTTATCTGCTCAGACGAACCAAGAACTAGAAAAAGAGTAACTCACTAAAACTGCAGCCAAGCTCATCAATCTTCGATTCAATAGAAAATACTATTTCAGAACATTGCAAGAGTGACCACTTCAGACAGGTGGTCGCTGTATTGGGACGGCTGTTGTAACAGGTCCGATTGTATATGTGTATAGTATATAGTTAACATTTTGGGCATAACCTTTAGATGAAGTTCCTGTGTTCAATTTTCATTCCATGGTTAAATTAGTAACATAAACGAGTGGGTAACTGTAGTCTATACACGAAGTTGCATTGATTTCCTGTCGATGATTAATGAAGGCATTAGTTCTTTAGTTTAATTTAATTTGACGTTTCTATTGCATATCTTATTCTGCTGTTTTTCTGCAGGCCTATAATCAAATCGTAATAGTCAATTTCTGTCAAAAATAATGGCGACCATGAACATTCCTAGGCATTTGCCTGAAATTGTTCGTTGTGAACAATGTATATTACCTGGTTGTATTTTCTAAATAAGATAAATTAAGTATTTACATGATCTATACTGCTAGTAGAATGTTAAAATATAATGAATAACATTTTTCACTTACTGTATATATCTTTTTCTAGTTTTCCTATGTCGATTTGTTTAATCTTCATACATAGCCTCGTTTTGATAATTTGATACATAGTGACAGTAAAGAAATTTTAAGCACATTTTATGAGCTAAATGATGCAGGGCTATAATGTCTGATGGTATTCCTTCAAATTAAATCACATGATTGCACTAAAAACTGGACAGCCTCGCTTTTATGTTTCTACTGGAATTGCCATAAATCAAATTGCGAAATTAAGGCATTTTGCCTACTCCGATTTCGGAACATTTTGGATATGTTGTTGAGCATAAAATTTGACCCTGAAAAATGCTTCTGTTGCAATTTGTGTGAGGTTAAGGCTTATATTGGCTTAAAATGACTGTACTATAAAGTAATAGTTTCGAATTTCAGAGAATGACTCAGAACAAATAACAAACAGCATGTTTCTAAAATTTAACTTGAACTATAAGAATGTAGCACATAATTTTCGTATGCCTTGAAATAACAAGTGAATAAAATAAAAAAATATTAATAGGTTCTATAGAGATGTAAGTAATTAAACGATTTATTCTATAGCCCAATAAGCAGAATATTAAAAATGATAGTGCTTCAATAAAATGTGATTATCGACTTGCACGCAATACAGAAATGACTTATGATTTCGCATTACATTTTGTCGATCGATCCTATATTTTCCCGAATCCTGGTGAATTCAACATGCAGAAGGTAAAGTCACGCTCGAATGTAATATAATTGATTAGATTGTCATCCACTGGTTTATTTAAGATATTTGCGCAGGTGTTGGTGCTCATCTTTCTTTTCACACTCAAACCATGTTGAAATTGCACTGTGGGTCGAGGAGTAAATCCAATTGCAGGAATGTCCTGCGCCCCAGTGACAAACTGTAGCACATCTTTCAAAGTTATAATAACCTCTTCTTCATTTAACTTTGACTTTACTCTTCCTTTTTCGACGTCCTCGAGATACTGATTGAAATTAAACATCAATTTTACTTCCTGCGCATATCTGTTGCTTCCTTTTAAGTTATATTGGGGCTGAAATAGTTCATCCAGACTTTCAGCTGTTAAATCTCCCGATATTTGGAATAGTTTTCGGCAAATTTCAGGGTTCTCACGAATGAAGTCTAGAACATTACACGTTTTCAGTCCTTCAACGAATTGATTAATTTCAGTAATGGATGACAAGAGAATATAATGTAGACACATGCATCGGAAGAATTCATCTTTGTCAGTCAACGTCACAATTGGTTTCGAATATCCTGCTTCAAGTCTAAAATCACACTCGAAAGAGGCTATTTTTTCGAATTCTTTTTCATTTGTAATGATGTCCAGGCCTTCTAGAAACTCTCTGACCTCTCTATTTGGGATTTCACTTATGCACGGTTCGATCTTTTCTATTTCTCCGTACAGAAGATACTCTACAATAGAATCCGAAAAGCATTTCGGGCCAGGAGATCCTTGTAAAATACCCATAGCTGTCAATTGCCCAAATGCTAAGAATTGCTTACTCTGTAAGTGAGAAATGTTATGTCTGAAGACACCATTTTCTGACAAGAGGTTTCTTCTAGCATCAGCTTGAACAAGGCAAAAAAACTCCCTTGAAGGTCCCCCCTGGTCTACAGCAGGCTCGCCAACAAACTGGACCTTAATTGGATGGTTCATTTCATCAAGACGACTTAATTTCAAGAGGGAGTCTTCCCAGACAGCGTTTCGTCTTACCTTGAAACGCTGAAATCCTTCATTAGTGTTCAATTGTTTTCCCCTCAAATACAATAACTTTTCTTGTAAGACACTATCCGAAGAAAATGTTGATTGATCGTCATCCTCAGGTTGAAAATCATGGTCACTGTCAAATTGTATATGGTCATCAATATTATCACTCAGTAGAGCGGCGTATACATTCTGGTTAGAATGGTTGTCAGCATTAATGAGAATGTTGCTTGCCTCTTCTAGTGTTCCAGTACAAGTAACAGCATCCAATATCTCCTGCTCATTACTATTTGGAAATATTTCAGTAAGAAGTTTGACTGAATTTTCACTGGTAATGGGAGTGGTGCAAGTTGTAAGTGGTAATGGGAGTGGCTCAGTTGCGGCAAAGACATCACTGTTGGTGCTAGTACTAGCAATGGGACTCCGTTGATCATAACAGTCTGGTCGTACTAGCGTTTGTTGAGGCGAGCTGTCCGTAGTAACAATTGGACTTGCATTTGAAGTAGATGCAAACATTTCGAAATCAGCAAGCATCTCCTTATACTGCTTCAGGACCGCTCTTTCTATCAGAAAAAATGTTATTCTGTTATAATTTTTCCCGACGTCATCTTTATAAATGTTTAACTGAAATATCTTCGTTGGTTGTCCGGGCAAAGTTAATATCTCCGAGCCATCAGGATAGAGAAGGGTATATGGCACATTAGGCAAAAATAACTGGTCATGAGCAACATGCTTCTTGATCCCCATAGTCAAAATTTCAATCTTTTTGGCTGTCGGCGGGACACGCACGACCATAGTTTTGCCTTTTATTGATTTTAAATCATTTCCACTAATTTTCATCCGTCCAATATTTATGACCACCTCATTTGTTATAATTTTCTTTTTTTTTGAAGCTGTTGTAATAGTGGATTGTCTATCCAAAGATACGCTTCTCCTGTAATCCTCAAAACTCGGCAACTTTAATGACGAAGGCAAAACATTTATATTACTCTCAGTAGCTCTCTCAGTTTCTCTCCGAACTGAACTGCCACAATTATGACAGAATTTACATCCATCTACTCTTAAATCTGAATTGCAATTTAAACACTTCATCTTTGACACTTTGATAATAGTTGCACCAGAAAAGAAATTATTAATAAGGTAGAGAAAAATATAGAATATTACAATATCAAGATTAAATCAGAAGCAAAACCGTGCAGTACATCACTTTTGGAGTTAACTATACACTAAAGATTTTCAAGTTTTAGGTTGGTCCAAGGTCAAATTACTAGCATTTGCGGTTACAATTGACGATCAAGTAATTTGAAGCCAACAAAAGGATATCTATCAATCACGATATTCTTTAGACGGTATTTTTGTGTGCGTATTGTGGGCTTTCTGTGCACGTTGTGAGATCGCGTGCGTGTTGTGAGACCATGTCCCTGTTGTGTGTTTTCTGTGCGCGTTGTGGGCTTTCTGTGCGTGTTGTGGGTTTAGTGCGCGCGTTGTGAGATTGTGTGCGTGTTGTGAGATTGTGTGTGTGTGTTTTGCACCTCTGGGCCACCGTAATTAACTCAGGTGGTAGTCTGCACGCAGGCTACTCAGATGGCAGAGCAACCGAACTTAAGATCGGATCATATCTGATTGACTGTGGTTCAAATCCCCCGAAGGTCAACTCAGCCTTGACTTTATCTGAAACATCAAATGAGTACCATCTTCTGATGGCGGATGGAATAGTCCGTAGGGAATTGCATTGTGATTAGCTGCGGCGTATCGCTGCGCATTGACAATCGAGACCTTTCTACAATGAAATCTGTTGAATTTGATCTGCAGTGTCACGCGGCTGAGATCAACAAAGAGCGTTGAAATCATTACTCTCAGTGAAAAAGCCACTCATCTAGAAATAGAGGAAGTGGTACGGGTGCCTTCGGTATGGCGACACCGTCTATATTATTTTATTCTAGGAAACGAAACACAAAAATTAACGACTAAACAGATATGATTGATGCATTATAAATCAAATAAAGTGAAGTAAAATATTAAAATAATTAATTTCTTAAATTATTTCGAAGAAATACTAAAATTTCCAAAATTTTGAAGGCTTCGAAGAAATTTCTTATAAACAAGTCACTTTTAAAGAATTTCGTGTATTTTATTACTTGCTACCTGCAGAAGATGGTACTAAATATATTTACTGGAATGCTTCATGCTTTTACATTTGATTTAAATAAATTTCAATAGTACTTTTTTGTTGCTATATAATGTATCCTTTAAAATGTTTTCCAAAGACGCTTTTACTGAATAAACAAACTAATTAGTATCTTTCATTTTTTTCAGTGCGCTGTCATTTAATGAATATTGATGTTGCTACATTATTTGATCCTGAGACACTAAAAATCATTGAAGAAAGCGAAGAAAAATGTAGAAATTGTTTGGAGAAGTGCATCAAATTAACCGAAGAGGATATTTTTAAAGATGAGAATATGGAGGTTGAGAGTTGAAATTAATCCTCTAATATTATATTTGCAAAATGTCAAAGTTTGTTAAATTCAATTCATATAAATTATCTCTCTAATAAACAACAATCCTGCAAACTTATTCCGCTATCCGAATCCAAAAAATTAATATAATATCTTACTGGTTTCTGATCGAATCCCTTAAAAATCAATCTGAAAATTCATGTTATACTAATAATCGGTCATAGTTCTTTATAATGCGAGAAGAAAAATTGGAAATTGCTTGGAGGAGTGCATTAGCAATTGAGAGTTAGAAATACCGTAATTCTCTAATATTATATAATAAAAAATATATGGGTTCGTTGAATTCTATTTTCAAAAATCATCTTAATATACTGTGTATGTATGTATGTATGTATTTTATTTTGGCAACAATGGTGACAGGCAAATACAGGGAAACTTGTGGCTCTCATTTATTTAAAGCCGTTAAAAAAGTTAAAATTGGTTATTAAGATAAAAGTTTTACAAACAAAATTGCTACTAAAATATTTACAAGGTATTTAAATCGATGCTAGCTAATGAACGTTTGAATGCTGGCACTGTCTTTGAAATAACACATTTCTCTGGCAGAGAGTTCCATCAAGGTATGACACGATTGCAAAAGTCATTTTGAACGGATTTGAACTTGGGAATATATTTTGATTTTAATTTGTAAAAGTTTATCATAGTGCATATCGTACAGTAAACAAACAAATATTAACATCATGCATACATATAGTATGTTTCCACTTTTCGATTCACTGTTTACTATAGTTTCTAGTACCATCGTCACATTCTATGAAAAAGGAAAACAATAGTAAACTTTTTTATACTCTGATGCTATATTGGTACCGTAGCTTCTATAGTGTAACTGGGTGCTGTTAAGCCCAATCTAGCAATTTCATACAAAACTATTTAAATGGAATTTTGCAACGACTGCAACGTTTAGCCTTCGTATATTTGAGTTTTAGCACAAAAGTAGTACTCAAGAAAGTTTTCCCTCGTAGCAAAATGGAAATCACTGTGTATAAATGTTAAGGTTGTTAAGATTGTATGTAAATCTTTTTGTTGGAAAACAAAATTCAAATCAGCACTTGTACCAACATCATCGAAGCAGCACCAAAATATGGAAATATACGTATTGCCCATAAGACATTTGATGACATTATTAGCAATATTGGCTATTCTATTGTTTCAATTTGATAGTCATAATTAATATACTCATTTCGTTATCTCAAATTATCGTTATTTGATTGATAGCTAAAAATTGAAGTTGATCAATCTCTTTATCGTGACGAGAAAAACTTCGTTTTATCGTACTTAAATGACGGATTATGTCCGGTATGTTTGATGTATGTATTAATATCGTCTGTTATCATCATCTTCATTAGCAGGTTGTTCTGCGGTTTCAATGTTCTGACGTAAGAGACAGTAATAACCTTGCTTGATAGCTCGATCATGATGTGGAATGATACTCAACTCGAGTGTGCTTCCTTTCAGCGTTGTTAGATGATTCTTGAAAGTGTTTTTGTCTTTTCGGTTTGCTTTTGATACATTACTGATCATATAGTCTTTCTTGGAAAAGCTGTTGTTGATTTCCTCGATGACCTTTCATCATGATAGATTGCCGTCAACAAATTATATACATGTTTTTATGCTGAATGATAGGTTCTTCAATAATGTTTCAAATTACCATGCTTTTGTATACGAAGCACCTCTACCGCAGATTGGCATACCCCCCGTCGTAAAGAACGGTACTCGCAGTCCCTTACTCGCGGTGATGTCCTACCAATTCATACAGTAAACTATTGTTTTCCCATATACTCATCATTATACCATTATACCCATCATAAAGAAACACATTTATAGCTGTGACGTCAGAAAATAATACCGTTATACCGATATACCTCTTTTTGATTGATTTTGCTGTGGCAAAGTATCCATTACAAGATCTACTAATTGGGCTAGAAGTACCCCTTTGCGGTCAAAAAAAGTATGAAATCACACCTTTTTAATCCCCTAGTTGTCAAAAAAACATGTCAAAGAAGGTGTCAGAGTTGTGTCTTTACATGCTGAAATCATACAGAAATTTTATATATTGCTACAGTAAATGCCCTATACACCACACATCACTCTCATCCGATTGATTTGGATGTGCTGGTAATCTCTATAAACCTAAATTCATCAAAATGTATCTTATAATTATAACTACTTGTACAATTTTGGTGTTCCCATCATTTTTATCAGCCCTCGTTTGTAATGGCATGAGTGGTTTATGTAAATTACCAATTACGAAAGTCACTCTTGCTGGTTCGCATAATGCTGGAGCAGGTTTTGATGGTATTTTAAAATATCATACTTTTGTTGGAAATGTTGCTGCATTGAGTTGCTTTTACCGATGTCAAAAGGCTTCAGTCTATGACCAGTTGGAATTGGGAATACGGTGAGTACCATTATCTGAATCGTATAGAAAAGTCTGGCTCCATTCGGGGTTCCATTATTCAAACATCAATGACTATTCTAAAATATGATATGACGTCGTAATAGAACCTAGTTCTGCAAATTAATTGGTTGATCCATGTGTTTGGAATTACAAGGATAAACATTTTTTCGAAAATTCCAGTCGGAATTTGCCGATAAAATTTTGTGAGATCCTCAAAGCTGCAGAAGAATAGGAAACTTCAATGTATTATTAAAGAAAAATACCAACAAAGCTATCTCTATTCAAGAAAAACTAACGTTTTGAAAGTCAGCGCAATTATTGCCTTCAGCATGTTAATTGTTTTGCAAATTTTTTCTAAATTTCAAATACATATATATATTTAATGTATGTAACGTATGGAACTTTTGAAATTCAGAGTGAACGATGATATAATTTCAATATCCTATAGTTATCGACCATCAACATGTAAGGTTGGTCCTGTCTCTGCAACCAATGTTATCTACGTAATCATTGTAGTCATCCTCTCCCTGAATGTGACCATTTTGAAATTATTTACATCAAATACACAGTCAAACTGTAACCAACATTTATTTATCGATTACATTTTTCAATATCATCTCAACGAGATGCAAATGTAACCGTCCAGAGTAGATTGCATTATGAAGAGATGCATCGGCGAGCCTCGGCAATCAATGACTATCTAATGAGATCGATTGAAATTGATTTGCAGAGCTTGAATAAGATCCGATGATGTCAATTTACAATCATTGAACTAACGAATATTGCTTGGATTTCAGAGGACTGTAATGATGTGATGATTTGATACTCGATAGTTCAGAAATGAACGACGTTCGATATATAACAACAATTTATAATTATATAAATATATATAGAAATAATATTAGAAATATTATTTGAAACTGCAATCAGATTCCTGTTCTAGCTATGTGTTAATATGTATGTTTTTAATTGTAGTTAGTATGTGTTGTCTGATGATCGTTTAATAACGTGAAACTTGGAGTTACAACCAAAGAATGTGTCTTTCTTGACCATCTCATTATTATTACTAACAACAATTTATATGTATTCTCCATATCGCGTGCTCTGTCTGGCGCTGCAGAACAGATCTGAGGTTTTTCACTACACAAATCACATCACATTAACAATAACATTTACAATTCGCTACAGTGGTATAGATTACATAACATCATACAATTTCCGCCGCAACAATCATTACTCTGAGCAAGAAGAATGCCATGTTCTAGAAATAGCTAGGGTACAAGTGCCTTCAGAGGATGATAATACCTTTTTACCCAAGTCTTATGCAATGCACATAAATTGTATGAAACACGTACTATATCGCTTTATTATTTATCTTTATATATTTATCTTTATTTATTTATTTATTTATTTATTTATTTATTTATTTATCTTTATTTGTTTATATTTATTTATTTATTTATTTATATTTGTTTGTTTATATTTATTTATTTATTTATATTTATTTATTTATCTTTATTTATTTATCTTTATTTATTTATCTTTATTTATTTATCTTTATTTATTTATCTTTGTTTGTTTATATTTATTTATTTATCTTTATTTATTTATCTTTGTTTATATTTATTTATTTATCTTTATTTATTTATCTTTGTTTATATTTATTTATTTATCTTTATTTGTTTATATTTATTTATTTATTTATTTATCTTTATTTGTTTATATTTATTTGTTTATATTTATTTATTTATTTATATTTATTTATTTATCTTTATTTATTTATCTTTATTTATCTTTATTTCTTTATGTTTATTGAAATTTATTTATTCTATATATATTCAGGTATTTAGACATTGATACATGCTGGGACAAGAAAAGTAAACAAGCTTGGACTTGTCATAAAAAAGCATATGGTGGAACAATTTCAAAAATGATGATGCAAGTTGACCAATGGATGAAGCAACCAAAAAATCGGAATGAAGTTATCGTCATACATTTTAATCGTGATGTGGGTAAAGATTACCGCCAAAATACAGGCGCGTCAATTGTCACGATTTTGAAAAGTCTCTGGGGTAATAAAAATTCTCTTCAAATGCAGGATAACACCTTTGCAACATTGGAAACATCAATTAAAGCTAACAAAAGAATTCATGTAATTATGCATACATCTTTAACACAGAACATGCGCAAAGAATCATGGATGATATCTCAACACGAGGTTGGATACACTTGGACACCTGAATGGTTCAATGTGATTCACGGCTGTTGGAAATTAATTCCAGAATTACAAACTAAATGTAGTAAAAGAGCAAAATATTATACTTTTGTTCGTCTTGATTATTATTTATCTAAAGGTTTATGTGTATCAGAATTAGCTAAAGTTTGTAATAAATACACAGAGGATGCAACCCAAAGATGTCAAAGTTCAGCACTTTCCTGGAATGGTACCGTCAACTTTATTGTTGGTGATTATGTTGATAACCGAATTATAAATGCTGCTAAAAAAGCAAATATAATCAACATTAAAAAATTTTTCTGATCTTAAATCAATTAAGTTAATCAATGAAACATTTATCAAAGTGTATACTGCAGTGTTTTAATAAAACTGATCGCCTGAATTATTAAATGACTTCTGTCTATTTTCTTTCTTTTTTTTTGAAATTCCATGTAATTTTGATAGTAATTAGAAACATACAATAATATTAATATAAAAAGATATAATAATTAAAAAATGCTTCTGTCTTATCGAGAATCGAGAATAACAGCCTTTACATCTTTCATTATATCTCAATACAATATTTCTGACCGGAATTTGTAATGAATTGGTCGAAATGATCCGGCAACTTTATTCTACCAAGAGCTGCAACCTAGTGCTGCACTTTCACGATCAAAGCAAATCTATATCATGACGTATTTTGGCTATGATCAGTAAAATTGAGCAATGATCAATGTCAATATGGCATAGATAGATGACTCATAAATACCATGAAGTGGATGTAAATGGCAGAGTGGAACGGGCTCTTTGAATCCAGTGAAATATAAACCATATCTATTACATATACTTGCTCTTATCAAAACGCTTGACTTTCCCTTGAATTCAATAAGATTCAATTAATTTGTATATCATGCTGGCGTTGATTTGATAGATTTAGAGACGGTTCGTGTATTAGTTATATGTTTGTAAGAAAAACTGCTCGCGCCAAGTATAAATCTTCTACTGCATGGGTTATAGACAAGTATGAGCAACGTCAATAACAATGTAATAAATCAAAATCCAACATTTGATAGAATATTTGATTGATACATCTCCAGGTATTAGCTGATGCAAAGCAATGCAAATGACATTAGCAAAGATGTCAAAGAAATCGAGTCTATCCAAAGATATTTTACAAGGAGACTTTACAAACGTTTATAGGTTTAAAGTACGAAAATTATATATCTCGTACTAATTATTTTAACTTGCAATCACTGGAATATATAGGCGGATATTTAATGGCATTGTTATGGTTATTTAAGATCTCAACCACGTCAAATTCGTCATCGACTGAAACTATTTGTTAAGTTTTCTTCCCTTCTCTACAAAACATATAGACCGAGCGCCACAGTGACTTGACATTCATATAAAAGTCCGAAGTCGTCGAAACGTCGTCAAATAAATTAAAATTTGTTGAACTAAATTTTGTTCGTTGCATCAGTCTTCATAAAGGCATACTAAATACTTTCCCATTTCTTGAGTTAGCCAAATTTCATTGTAATCCTTTCAAAAATCCGATATATATTTCATCATTCACGGTCAAAGCCTACCATTTTGAAAAATTGCAGCATGTGAGCTTCATGGTCTTTGATTCTTTTGTTTTCCCATGATTTTGAGAATCCATGGTAGGTACCTTCCATTTTAGATCTTTGGCGCTCAGTCTATAGAGTTTGAATAACGAATCAAACTCTAATGGAAAGAATATTATTACTTACTTTCTGAAAGTTTGTTTAGATATCAACCCCTAATAGAATGAATATATATTTCTGAACTAACGAATTTTACTTGGATTTCAGAGGACTGTAATGATGTGATGATTTGATATCCGATAGTTCAGAAATGAACGACGTTCGATGTATAACAACAATTTATATGTATTCTCAATATCGCGTGCTCTGTCTGGCGCTGCAGAACAGATCTAAGGTTTTTTACTACGCAAATCACATCACATTAACAATAACATTTACAATTCGCTACAGTGGTATAGATTACATAAAATCATACAATTTCCGCCGGAACATTCTCCCCCCGTCGTCTGACAGGGTTGGAATGACGACAATTATAATTATCTAAGTTATTAACTATTTTGAATCACTTTATATTTAATACGCAAAGTTTTGTGATAGGACGAACAAAGTCGCCTTGTTCGGTAGTGACAGTAGCTGCTCTTGTCAGTCCATCGTTTCCTAGATGTACTTTTGTAACTTTTCCGATTCGCCATTGTCCTCTTGGTAGGTTGGGGTCAACGACCAGAACTTCATCTCCAACTTTGATGTCACGCTGAATGTTTCTACATTTTGATCGCTGGGTGAGAGATGGTAGGTAGTACTTTTGCCAGATCTTCCAAACCTCGTCTGTCAGATGTTGTACATGCTTGTAGCTGTTGCGGGGGCAGACATCACTGAAATCTCCTGGAGGGGGATTCAGCCTAGCACGCTGAATTAGGAAATGGTTGGGGGTCAAAGGGGCCTGGTCGGCTGGGTCATTACTGACGCATGTGAGAGGTCGAGAATTCAATAACCCCATCACTTCTGCGAGAAGAGTTCTTAGCTCGTCATCGCGCAAATATCTAAAACGTAGACTCCTCTCTTTCATTACCCTATACAATGCCTTCTTTGAGCTCTTCACAAGAGCTTCGTGTACACCACCCCAACGAGGGGCACCAGGTGGTTGGAATTTCCATTTCACTCCCCTTTCGTTCAATTTCTTATCTAGGTCTTTATCTGAATGAAGCAGATCTACAACGGGTTTGAGGTCCTTCTCTGCACCAACAAAGTTAGTCCCGTTGTCGGAGTATAACAGTTCTGGTGAACCTCTAGTGTTTTTGAACCTCTCAAACGCATTCAAAAAGTCTGGACTGGACAGTGACTGAGCTAACTCGAGATGTACTGCCCTTGTTGTCATACAAGTAAAGATACAGCCGTATCTCTTAACCACCTTGTTACGCCCCTCCACTACTTCTAGAGGCCCAAAATAATCAACTGATGTGTTGAAGAAAGAAGGTTTTCCTACTGCCAAGCGCTCAGGTGGCAACTCAGACATTAGTTGAGTGGCAGGCTTGGTTCGCTCCTCTATGCACAATCTACATCGCCCTTTTGCTTTCTTCACAGCCTCTCTTCCACGAACAATCCAGTAGATTTGCCTTACATGTGACAAAACATACTCAGTACCACTGTGTAAACACTGTTTATGATGATAATCAATTATCAACTCTGTCAATTTATGTCGGGAAGGCAAAATGATAGGATGTCTCGTATCATAGGGAAGTGTGGCCTTTCCAATACGCCCACCAACCCGCAAAAGTCCGTCCTTATCAACAAAAGGATGTAAAGATAAAAGAGAGGAAGATTTGTTTATCTGTTTTTCATTATTTAGTGCTAATAATTCCTTTTCATAAGTTTCACTTTGACATAATTTTAATTGTTCTTTCAGTTTATTTCCAGTTTATTTCCTTTCGGTTACTTAGTTCAATTTCATCTAACTTAACTTTGTTCCAATCAACATTAATTTTAACAGTACTGCTATTAACTATAGCTGTATTTCTGATTTCTTCGTCACAAATCGTAAAAGATAGATCTTTCGGCCATTAACCAGGGTCCTCAAGAAGAAAAGGTGGTCCAGCAAACCACATGGTTGGCAAAACTCCAGAAGGCAAGACATTTGAACGTGTCGCTAGGTCACTTACGTTGAGCCTGCCTGGCAGATGCCGCCATTCTTCTGGTTCTGTCAACATCTGTATTTCCCCAATTCTGTTGGATACAAAAGGCTTATACTGAGACGCGGCACACCTTATCCAATTTCTGACACATGTACTGTCTGTCCAAAAGCATTTTTTCGTAGCTTTAGTAGACAAAGCGCCTTCTACATGAGAGCTGAGTCTAGATCCTAGCACAGCAGCTTGAAGTTCAAGTTTTGCTACGGAAATTGTCTTCTTGGGGGCTACTTTTGTTTTTGCCATTGCAAGTCTGCATATTACAATACCATCGAAAGAAACACTTCTTACATAAACTGCAGCAGCAAATGCTTCCTCAGAAGCATCACAGAAGGTATGTAAATCATAGTGATCCTCTACGATATCTAGTTTCAAACACCTCGGTACATGCATTTGTGACAGATCAACGAGATAGTTTTGGAAGGTATTCCAGTCGCTTCTGAATGTTTCAGGCAGTAGGTCATCCCAGCTGACACCTGCAATCGTCATGCGCTGCATAATGATTTTTCCGCTGATAACAATCGGTGACAAAAGTCCTAAGGGATCAAACAAGGAAGCTAGCTGACTAAGACATTTTCTTCTTGTCAGATGTTCAACCTTTTCTAATTCAGTTCGATCGGTAAAGAATAATGTATCGCCTTCAGGGGACCACTTTAATCCCAACACTTTGCTCTCGCTGTCATTTTTGCCTAAATTAGATTCATTGTGCAAGTCTGCACATAGTTCTTTTCTAACTTCGTTGGAATTAGAAGTCCATTTTCTTAGGTTGAAGTCACCTTTCTTTAGAATATTTGCAATACCATTTGCTCTTTCAATTGCTAACTTAGCATTCATTACACTATCACAATAGTCATCTACATATAGCCTTTGTTTGATTGCCTTTGCTAGTTCTGGCTTTTCTGCAGTACTGTGGTCATCAGCTGTGCGATGAATAGCACTGATTGCCAGACAGGGTGACGAGGCGTCACCGAATGCAAGTCTATCCATTTGATAAACCTTTACATCATCATTTGGATTGTCTCTCCATATGAATCTGTGATACTTGCTATCACTTGCACTCATTCTCACTCTGCTGAACATGGCCTCGATGTCACTGCTGACAGCAACCTCGTATTCTCTGAATGCCAGAAGAACTTTTGTAAGATCGTTCTGTAAAGTAGGGCCTGTCATTAAGGCATCATTTAGAGATTTTCCTTTATATGTTGCTGCGGAGTCAAATACAACTCTAAGTTTTCCTGTTCTGTCTCCTTGCTTGAAGACACCGTGATGAGGTAAATACCATACTCCTATTTCTTCAACAGAATGGGTACCCTTTACAATGTGGGCATAGCCCTCATCTAGATACTTGTTTATAGCTGCTTTGTATTTATCAGCAAAAGACTGTTCACATCTGAATTTCTTCTCTAAAAGAAAGAATCTATGCATGGCTAGTTGGAGGTTGTTTCCTAGATTTGGTTCTCCATCCTTCCATGGGAGTGGCACTTCATACCCAATAGGTAGTTGCTTTGTTTTTGTCTTAACAAGGTCAATGACTTTCTGGTCTTCGAGACAATAAGCAACCTCTGTTTTGTATTCTGTTCCAAAGTTTTCTGTGGCCCAAAATTTCTTGAGCTGTTCATTTAGCTCATTAATTTGACAGCAATTAATTTTCAACCTTTTATCACTATCCCCAATTTTACCACGTACAACCCATCCAAACTCAGTTAAGGTCGCATATGGCTCTTCTCTCCCACCGATTAGGGTCTCGAGAGGCCTTAATAGATCTGCATGGTCTAAACCAAGGAGAATGTCAATCCCCCCTCCGGTTGCCTCTAATGGTAGGTCCTTCAGATGAACCCATTCTTTTTTAACAACTGGCCACTCAACTGATCTAACATTATCGCAAACCTTTGGAAGTGACCACGCTTCGATGACCTGATGAGTGTCACTGCCACGAGGGGTCTTAATTTTAAAAGAAATTCGGGAGGTCTGTTGAAAATTGGTTTGTCCGGTAACACCTGTGATCCTTAATTTGGTCACCTTTCCAGACAACCCAAGCTTCTTAGTTAAGGTTTCGGTAATTAATGTTGAGTCACTACCTTCATCGATAAGTAGAGTGGCATCAATGGGCGTACCGTTGACGCCTATTACTTTAACCTTGATCACGCCTAGAGCGACACTACTAGTTGAGACTGCAGTATTCATTGCAGCAGATGTTGCTTCTCTGCTAGCATCATGTAACAGAGGATGATGATAGTAATTGCACGTTTCAAATGAACATCTTTTTCTACTGGGACAATTTCTCTGCATATGAGACCGTCCCGCCTTTTTTAGGCAGGAAAAACACAACCCTTGTACCTTGGCAATTTCTAACCGATCCAAAACACTTTTTGATTTGAAAGAATTGCAGTCGGGTGTCGTATGAAGTCCGTTACAACTGCCGCAATTGTCGGCTTTCTCGTCAGAGATGCATGTAGAGGTGGAATGCGATTTCGCTTTAAGAGGGTTGGATTCGTTGTTTTCCTTGGGTATTTCCCACCGACGGTACTGATGTGCCCGCTTTCTGAGCCAATCACTGAATAGGCTCAGGGTTTCCGTTGTGCATCTATCCGGGCAAACTTCCCGCCAAGCCATTTTTGAAAATAGAGGGAGTTTGTTTTCTAGTTTTAAAAGAATAGATTCGCACAGTGTCTCACCTGTACCTAGCGCTCTAGAGAGAACCCGGAGGTGGCTTACCGCATGGTCCGAAAACTTACAAAATGAGGCAGGGTCATTTCCCTTTACCTGTTCTAGGTTGTCCAAGGCTCTTTCATGGGCCCTTTTGATGGCTTCAGGATTACCGTACCGGTATCTGAGTAGCACTAAAGCATCTTTGTAGTCTGCTTAAGAACTACCTAGACCTTTTATGACAATTTGGCATTCCTTACTGAGGCATTCATGCAGAAGAGACATTTTCTCCCCTATAGATTTATTAGTGTTGTGAACCAGGGCTAAAAAAAGTTCACTCCAAGAATACCAACTTAAAATATTTCCGTAAAAAAATGGTGGTTTTATTTTCACAGAAGAGCGTTTATCATTATATTCAGCATTAAAGTCAATGCCAGAAATGACAAATTTATCAATCCAGTCATTGCTTTTCATGACTATATTGGGTGCTGAAATATCTATTTTTGCCTGTGAATCAAAAAATCTTGCCAAGATTTCCCCTTGACTCATAACAGACCCCTCACGTTCGTTGCTTATTCTTAGGGGTGTACTTGGCAACGGCGCTGATGCGTTGCCGTGGGTAATTTGATTTTCAGCCTCACTTTGGTGTGGCAAGGGTTCTTGGTCTGCAACATTAGCTGACAAACCTGTGCCGTTAGACTGGGTTGGCAATTCTTGTCTGTGAGATATCACGGTTGATGCCTCATCTGATCTAATTTGTAAGTTGTCCATGATCTTACCGCATATTATTTGGACTTCTGCAAACATTTTTTGGAGCTGTGCCTCTTCCGTGTCGAATTCTTCCTCGGAAAGATATTCAGCTAATTGCTCGACAATGTCGGCAATAATTTGTTGTCTAATTTCGATGTCATCGAAGGTTTTGCGTAAAAATGTTTTACTTCCGCTATTGATAATCTGATTTTCGGCAGATTTGATTAATTGGGTCAATCTACCCCTATGAGCTCTTCTCTTATTTCGAAGTGATTTTATACACTTGGAATTATCATTTGCGGTACCGTCTGTTGTGTTTAACGGATAAACATCTTGATCTGCCATCGAAAAGCACGATGCAATTAAGATCAAGTTACATAAAGTAAAGGTTGGGAAATTTGTAACACGAAATGATACAAACGGAAAAACGATTCATTGAAAGTTGAAATAGTACTTGTTTTAACAAGCTAAACAACAAACAGCTAACTTCGGAAAGACTTCAGCGATTAAAAACTGAAGAAATGCAATAGTAACTTGGAATAATCTCACCGATCTTCTCACGAACGATTCCAACTTTATATTGAACAGACGATTTTGAAAAAATCGAAATGTTATCTTGTAGTTCTTCTCGGGTTCGACTGACCAAATGAACTAACGAATTTTACTTGGATTTCAGAGGACTGTAATGATGTGATGATTTGATATCCGATAGTTCAGAAATGAACGACGTTCGATGTATAACAACAATTTATATGTATTCTCAATATCGCGTGCTCTGTCTGGCGCTGCAGAACAGATCTAAGGTTTTTTACTACGCAAATCACATCACATTAACAATAACATTTACAATTCGCTACAGTGGTATAGATTACATAAAATCATACAATATCCGCCGGAACAATTTCTTTGAAATGAAGACCAAAAGGGCTGAACGTTGGCTTTCTGCGATCTGATTGTTCGAAAAAGCGTGCGTGAAAGCAGAAGGAAAAACTGTACAACAAACTTCTAACAAATCTCCATTGGCTTCCAATCCCACAAAGAATAAAGTTCAAAGTTTCAATATTGACGTACAAAAGCGTTACATGGCATTGCACCTATCTATATTCAAGAGCTTTTGCATCCATACTCACCAACTTGGACATTACGATCAGCAGATAAAGGAGCTCCTTGCGCAGCCAAAGTTCAATCTGAAATCGTATGGCAATGGAGCATTCTCTAACGTGGCACCTGAGTTATGGAACAATTTAACCCTGGAAATTCGGGGCTGCCAATCACTTTCTGAATTCAAAAACAGCATAAAAACAGTCCTCTTCAAGGAAGCCTATTAATTATCAAGTCAATACCCTTCGACAGACATGTCTTTTATTTTAACTTTAATTCTAATTTTTAATTTTTCAACTGATTTGTACATAAAATATATAAACATAGATAGATATAAATGAAAATAGACATCTTATTGTGAAGCGCCATTGGATTATACAGTACTAAGAAATGGCGCCATAAAAATATATTACTATTATTATTATTATTATTATTATTATTATTATTATTATTATTATTATTATTATTATTATTATTAAAACATGGCTCCGAAAGCCGGGAAAATTGCTAGCTTCAAAAAGTCTGATCTGTGATAAAATACAGAGATTATAACTTTCCCATAACAATCCAATAAATATCTCAATTATGGCAACGATTTACAAAACGATATTTAGCTCAAAATGTTTAGATTTATTGAAATACGTGCTGGTAAATGAGTTACTGGTCATCCAAAATAAAACCCTATAAAGTTAATCCTAAACATTAAATTTCTAGAGAACTATTGTATAATTTATATTACGGACGCTCTTGTATATGTGTTTCTTTATTCAACCATATCTACTATCTTGTTGTGGGATTCCCTTTGCTTGGTTTATGAATTGAAATTGAAAGTTTAGATTGTGAATTCGTGAATTGAAATTCAACATCGAATGAGATTCCGAGGTTTGTTTTATTTCAGAAAAGGATTCCCACACACTTGCAAAATGTTTTATTCATATTTACTAAACGATAAAAAATGTTTATACTCTTGGGAACTTAACAATCACATCACGCGCTCGGAGCTTCTCGTTTAGTAAATATGAATACAAACATGCCAAGTGTATGGTGATCCTCTAATACTAACTGGCAGTAAAAAAATGCTTTCAACGGCTTATGTAAACACCCTCTCATAGAGAGTTACTCCCCCACAATAAGAATTAACCTTGGCATAAATATATGAAACATGTAATACGATGATGTTGACATTTTGATATCTAACATGATTATATTATATTAGTTATATTATTACTAGATTATATTATTTATAGTATATCATAATAGAGATGATACTTTACTATGATATAGTGTTACACGTAATTCTATAGACCAGATGACCATGATATGGATATATGACAGATATGTGAGTGTTTGAGATCCATAGAAAACCGGGTGGAAAGCAAACTCAGTAATTATTTGTCTGTATCATTGGTAATTATTTCAAGCATATAGTTCTGCTTCTTCTGTTTGTCGATTTTATGAAAAGGTGAGCTTATATATACTACAAATGTATTATATTATATGTAAGTTTGTTGTCTCAATCGAGCATTATATATGAAGGTCAAACATTTAGTGAAATGTTGTTGCCATGTATGTGAAACATTCTTGTATAAGTATGCATTTTTTATAGCAGCAGACAATTCATATACAACAGTATTTCAATCCTTGCAAGAATATAGTTCGCTTGATTGCAACAAGGTCTGTAATTGAATGGAGAAAAACATTCTTGTTTTAAGCAAAGATTTTGCTGGAAACAAGAATTAGTGAACAAAACTCTAAAACTATACATATGATGAAACTATGAAAGAAGTAAACAAAAACTCGAATGAAGTGAAATGTTTCTTGTATCGAAGATGAACTCTTATTGTTGCATTTTTTCTTCATGTGTAGGAAATACTTTGATACTGTTTTGAAAACTTTCTCAAACTTCCTTTTTTGACTATTTTGTTCTTTGGGTTTGTAAGCAAAGCGTTCATAGTACAATTATTTTTCATAGAGTATATTTGGTTTGGCAGTTGGTTTCATCAAAGTATCCAATTCTTAATCCAGGTTCCCACTTAGCGAAAAATTTGCGGCTACTTTCGCGGCGAAATTTCGCTGATTGAATTCCACTTTAAATTTGTTTATAGCGTGCCAAATCACATTTTCTGAAAACACATCATGGTTATAATATTAATTATGCGGCATAATTTATGCCCAACTGACATTGATTGACAGGGATCATGTGTCTTGAATTGACATTATAGAGATATTGTATCGGACTCTCCGATTTAGTTCAATTAATCTTTCGGACAGAGTATTTGACACAAAGAGAATATCAGTTCAGCATAGCAATAAACAACATATAATACTTGATTTCTTTCAAGACTATATCAAACACTAACTTTTAATTGTGTAAATGAATATTTATTTTAACGTTATCTAAAACAGTCTGTCTCTCGCAACTTACATCTGACAAAGAAAATATATTGATGTACATAATTTTCTACTGAAATATTTACAAATGGTTGTGCGCATGCGTTAAACTTTATATGACGCGTCTTAAACATGAAACTTACTTAACTAAACAATAAAATTCTAATTATGGATTATGACGTACGAAACAGAGAGTTTCATATTATACTCGTAAATGTAATGAAGCTTTATGATAGCAAATGTTTTTACCGTTCGTTTGGTATGTGTCCTTTGACATTTGAATAACTTTATATGATGAATGATCCAAAAATTGAAAAGAAGGATACTCACATGTAAAAAGCAATTGGTTCGCTGGAGAAGCTTTGTGTTTGTTTGCGTTATTTGGTGACTGGAGATTCACAATTGACAATTGCAACGGGAATTGCAACAAAGCGGTACAGGTTACAAATTTCAATTTCATCTTGAATAATTGTATTCACTTTTCAACTTTGAGCTATAGGCACGAAGGTCAATTGTATGCCTTTAAATATATAGTCATGAAATTTGCTCAGCCTCCAGTATAGACTAGTGTTGCATTCTCTGATTTCCTTTTTTTTTTCCTTAATTGGGGGAAAAGATTTCAGTAAAAGCTACATAATATGTTTGAGTATATTTTCTGTTTGCAGATCAAGAATTATGATTGGTAAATTTGCTCTTATTCTACTTTCGGTTGGTAAGGTTTAGCAAACAATTACCCATTAAATTGTATCTCAACGTTTCGGTCATCGCTGTGACTATTCTCAAGAGGAAAAGAAATTTTACAAACTTGGGCTTACTTTTAAACACAAAATTGTAAAATTTCTTCTTCTCTTGAGAATGGCCACAGCGATGACCGAAACGTTGAGATACAATGAAATGAATTCAAAACTACTGTTGCCGTTGATTTTTGTAATTAAATGTTATAAAAAGAAAGTATCTTACCGGTTTTGGCAAATCCGTTGTTAGCGGTAAATATTTAGCAAATTTTGACCGTAAATTACTCGGTATCGGATTGTTTTGGCTTACTATTATTGACAGAATACTGTTAAAATCGGAACCGTATATTGCCGGATTTTACTGTAATAGCAAAAGTTAATGCTGGAGTAGAGGCACCTCCCGGCTATTTAAATTTAAAAATTGAATTTTAAAACTTTGAAACATTCCACATTTTAAAGAAGCAACGAAATAATTAATTGTCTCACTGATTGCTTAAAAAGTGTTATTTTCACATGCACAATTATGATAGCTTAACCCCACTTTTATGAATTATAAAACAAGGCAAACATTTTCTAAAACGGACGACTTTTCTCAGTGAACCATGCAGGACACTGATTCATAAATGCCGGTTTTTATTTTAGTTGGATATGTAGGAGCAGTTGGTATTTGCAAAGATTCTGATGACTACACAGGTAGCAAATGTAACTCCTTCAAAGAAAAAGGATATTGTGAAATAACATTAGCAAATGAGAAATATCTTCCGTTTATGAAAGCCAGATGCAATAAAACATGCGGATTTTGTGTTCAAAATGAAAGTGAGTCTCTTTATAATTTTTCTTGATGATTATGATATTATAATAATAAAGATAAACTTATCTATTGTCAGATGTGATAGTGCTCAATACAGATTAAACATTGGCAGAGCTGTACGTAATACATAAGGATGGTGACTGAGTTATTGTTATTGTTATTGTTATTGTTATTGTTATTGTTATTGTTATTATTATTATTATTATTATTATTATTATTATTATTATTATTATTATTATTATTATTATTATTATTATTATTATTATTATTATTATTATTATTATTATTATTATTATTATTATTATTATTATTATTATTATTATTATTATTATTATTATTATTATTATTATTATTATTATTATTATTATTATTATTATTATTATTATTATTATTATTATTATTATTATTATTATTATTATTATTATTATTATTATTATTATTATTATTATTATTATTATTATTATTATTATTATTATTATTATTATTATTATTATTATTATTATTATTATTATTATTATTATTATTATTATTATTATTATTATTATTATTATTATTATTATTATTATTATTATTATTATTATTATTATTATTATTATTATTATTATTATTATTATTATTATTATTATTATTATTATTATTATTATTATTATTATTATTATTATTATTATTATTATTATTATTATTATTATTATTATTATTATTATTATTATTATTATTATTATTATTATTATTATTATTATTATTATTATTATTATTATTATTATTATTATTATTATTATTATTATTATTATTATTATTATTATTATTATTATTATTATTATTATTATTATTATTATTATTATTATTATTATTATTATTATTATTATTATTATTATTATTATTATTATTACACCGATGACGCCGATGACGTTGTCTAATTCGATTAGATAACGATTGAACGTGCATTAGACAACAATAATTAAAACAATGACTAAATGGCTTGATAAATTAACAGCCATGCAGAAGAAGCATATTATACTTATCTTTGTTTTGATAACAATCAATCATCTAATTATAATTCACTCAGTTTTCACATTAAAAGGGTTAAAGATTTACCGTGTGTGTTTTAGTTACGAATACTTGCACTGCTGCCTAATGGATTATACAGTTTCTTGTTCATTATACAGCCAACTCATGAAGTTATTACCAAAACACTCGCGTCAATCTCTAACCACTAAATGTCATCAAAATCACGAATGGAATCCATTTGTCAATTGAAGGAAGTTAATGTACTAAAGCCAAATATTAAATATATACTTATTTTATTATTACGCAGCATGTTCAGATACTTCAACTTATGCTGAAAGGTGTCCACTTTGGAAAACAAGGAGATATTGTGAGATAATACCGAGAAATCCTTATCATCATTTTATGAATGAGCATTGTCAGGTGACGTGTGGCTTTTGCTTCCTTCCAGGTAGCGAAACATTGCTCAATAACATTCATGTTATTTTAAAATATTGTGATATTCTCTTGAAATTTTAGGGTATATAGATTTAAGCGTTTTAGAGGCTGAAATACAATGGGGCATCTTTTCCATTGACTGAATTAGGGGAAATGACTAAACATGAGAAGTCCATTGTTTGTCTATTGTTCATCAGCCAATCACGATCTGGTTCTAGTTTTGCAAAACTAGCTAGCGATTGACTGATGAACAATAGACGAACAATAGACTTCTCACCTTTAGCCACTCCCCCTAATTCAGTCCACCGCAAGCTTTCTGTCCGCAATATAAACGCAGACCCTACTAATCATAAAAAAGATTTGGGTCTGTGCGCAGGCTAGTAAATCATTTATAAATGACACAACTCAGAGATGCATTTTTTGAAAATCATCAACTTCATTTGATCAAGTCCAGGAAAACAAAGCATTTATGGCAAAGGAATGAAACCCCTACATGGAGACTTAATAAGTATATTGGGAATTTTGATTTCAATGTCTATAATGATATGGATAAATTGACTTTGTTGAAGAGATTTTGTAATTCAAGCATAAAATCAATTCTTAAACACGACTATCAAATTTACAACTATATATATATATATGCAATCGGAATCATAATAATTAAATGGTCTAATTGTTTAATTTATATGATGATTTGATTTCCATTCTTGAGATTTCTCAAACGATCGTAATTTCAAATGCGTGTTAAGGCCCGAGCAAACGATTTAACTTTGTCGTTTCGACTCTGTTCGACTTTGTCTTCCCAAGCTCCCATGCAGTCGAACGCAGTTGGATGGTCTATGATGGGTCCTAATTGCCGTCTCGACAACGTTCGACTTTTGCGTACGACAACTAAAGTCGAACCAACAAAATTGGATCGTTTGCTCGGGCCTTTAACGACATCATAACACCATTTTTTGCACTGAAGCTTCTGGACTATTACATTTTATTAACGAAATAGACTTTTCTCTTTCAAAAATAGAAGGACAACCCGAATGTGAAAACTTTGCTGATTTTGGTGGAAGATGTGATGAATGGAAAGATGCTGGCTATTGTAAGGATGAAACGGGCAACGATCAATATCAGTTCATGATCAACTATTGTAAGAAATCATGCGGATGTCAAGGTGGGTGAATAAAGAGTTACCACACGCTTTCCGTTTCTTCTAACCTTTCCGAGTGTAGTAGATAACTACCCGGTCGAGTTTGAATTCTTTTCTGTTTCGTATCTATCTATACTTTCGTCGGCCTAGCGCATTTGGTAGTGCGTCTGACTTGTGTGCAGGTCATGCGGGTTCAAGTCCAAGTCGTTCGAAGCAGCGAAGCAATCAATAAAATAATAGACTACTAAGATCCACGACTTCCGCCTGGTACTTCATGGGGAGATCCTTGGTACTTGGTACTGACTGGATTTTGTCGTTTGAACACCTGTCCATATTTTAAGCCTGGTTTCCATATAGCAAATTTGCCTGCGTCGTTGCCTGCGTCGTTGCCGGCGACATTTGCCTGGGTCAAAGCCGTAGACATTTAATGATCTTTTTTCTATTGTTTCGATCGGATATCACTTGTCTTGCCTGACTGATTTCAAAGTTGGAGTGAGTTCAACTTTGAAATGACGCATGCAAAACTATTGATATCCGGTCGAAACAATAGAAAAAAGATCATTAAATGTCTACTGCTTTGACGCAGGCAAATGTCGCCGGCAATGACGCAGGCAACGACGCAGGCAAAATTGCTATATGGAGACCAGGCTTTATACTTTAATGGTTTGGGGTTTGTCCGATTGGAATAATTATTCCAAAGACAGCCACGAGTGTTTCCTAAACAACCATGGAACGTTCAGGACGGATGGACGAATTGAAACGTTTACATTCAGAGAGCATTCACTGTTTCCTGGGTTCTCGTACTCATTTAAAGCACCATGTAGATAGTACCGTAGTATATAGTATTATGGACGGTCACATTTTAGGAATATGCCATTCCTCTTTTACCAAACATATTTACCTCATGCTTTCCCCAGATGCACTCACAATGCCTCGCTTATAGGATGACACTTTAAATACTCAAAAAATCCTTGTATGAAAGTAGCATCATTCAAATCCCCGTGCTTTGATCGGTGTTTTTATATCTCTTCCGTTTTAATATTCGTTTTTTACTCTTCGTATTGAAACAAAATGTAATATTTTCATTTTGCAATCTTGTGTCATTACGTCATCACTGCTATTGTTCACGAGGGATCCGTGCGAGGGATCTCCCATGAATCTTCTCAATTCGGCCTTCAAACCCAGCAACGTAGGTAACTCATTGCTAGTACCTATATAAATGTGACAATATGGATATCTGCGTGTATACGTGGTCCAGTTGTCCACTGTTTTCTCAGTCTACTTTTTAAAGATATTTGTGAGTTATATATCATTAGAATGGTTGCTTTCCAATCGTGGTTTGGACTTGCTCCGATTTCGAAATCACAGTGCTGATTCAAAAAAAATTCAAGTTCAAATTCTTTGTTACCTTGACTAGTTGCTTTAAGTGCCTTGATTACTTCAGTCTAAATTTTCAAGGCGCATGGATATGTGCTTTTTCCAATCTTCATATACTCTGATATCTATTAAAGTTGAATGACGTCAGTGCAACCACTGACAACTATATGGTAAAAAATCAGAAAACCGTGTATCGACGAATGCTCGATAGCTATCGTGATCATATCACTGATGTCACCTGATTTTGAATCTCCGGCTTCTTTACTTTTCATCAGCTTAATTCTATTTTAACTATACTTTTCAATTCGTCGAAGAAACGAGGCTTAGTAATCGAGAAACTTACTAAAACACTTGTAATGGATTGTTTTATGTCTATTGTCTTATCCATAATGTATTTCCTTTGTTAACTGTAAAGCTTCCGTTTATAATCACGTAAACCTTGTAATGTAAATCACTGTATGTAATATATCAACCCTCTTCACGTCTGCCCTTCGTGGCGACAACATCTACATTAGCAAAACTGGTGCACCTTCATAGAGGCTCGGTTTATCAACGGTCATATTAATTAACCCTCATTCATCCTTTCCCTGTTGGTGGCCAGCTACAGTTACTATTACATCAAATATATCTATATCAGAATCTCCTATGTACACGTGCGGTAATTAACAGGGGTGGCACCAGGATTTCCCTGGTGAGGGGGCTGGCATCCCCGACAGGGGGCTATGCCAAATTTCCACGTTACCTAGAAACAATTTGGCAATAGTCTCTAATACTGGAATGGAGCTAATTCCTATTGTTTTTTACGAAAAATGTTGAAAATATTCCCCGACAGAAAATTTAGTCTTCCCTGACGGGAGGGCTGTAGCCCCCTGCCCCCTTCTGGTGCCACCCCTGGTAATTAATAGTCATCGACTCATTCCACCCGCTACACACTTTAAGGTGAACAGTTCTGAATTCTTGGATAACTTTTGAAAAATAATATAAGATCCCTGTGGTTATGTTTTAGTTGAAAAGAAAAGGATTAAAAAAGTTAAATGTGGTTTGAGGCTGAAACCATCAGGCGATAAAGTTATTGGTGGTATAGATTCAAAGCCAAATTCATGGCCATGGCAAGCCCGTATTTCATTAGTTTCTGGAAGCCATCACTGTGGTGGATCACTAATTGCAGAGCAATGGATTTTAACTGCTGCCCATTGCTTTGAAGAAAAAAGTCTTACGGATTTCGGAGAAGTTGTTTTGGGTGATCACGTAAGGTAATTATTCACTGAAAACATATCAAATACAGTTTGTATTATTTTCAGTGCTTCATCTATTTTATCACAAATCACATCCAAATCAATCTACATATATATTTTAACACCCAAATGTTAGCTCTGGATATTTATCCACTTTGAGACTATACAGCATCGCACCAAACACTACTAGTACAAACCTTTGCTAAATATAGCACATTCTAATCTCATTTAAGACTTCGCTGAAAGTCCGATTCGTATTTTGAGAATGGAATCGTGATATATAAAAATATACCAAGTTTGTAATCTTTTTCCCGTTTCTATGACCATTTTATATATATTTGAGCTAAGAAGGGTTTGACCGTAAAATTACCCCTAGGTTATACGCCGTACTTTCGAGAGCCGTACCAACTTTTTTTGGTACACCGTACCAATTCGACCAAACACAAAAAATTACAAAAGTGGGATTATACGCCGATCCAAAAGTGGCGTCCCAGTTGATTTTTGTTTGAACTTTACCGCTTCCTGTGAGAAGAGCTGTGACATTCTGTTCTGAGAATCCGTAATAGGAAGACTTTTTAATTCGAAATCTGCACAAAGTTTTTACTGCAAATTATTATTTGTCGACATACGCGTATTTACAAAACCACTAAAATATGTTTGGTTTACAATCACGATGCTCAAGATTATGTTATCTTCATATTTAATATATTTTTCATATTTAAAGTGCTCAAAAACAATATATCATTGATAGATAGATTATTTGCGTTCGATAAAATCATGATAAAATATAAAAATGGCAAAGAATATTCAAATGTGATCACAACAGTAGTTTATTCATTTATTTGAATTTAAAACGTAATACTACACCACCGCTATTGTTGTGATACGATTACTAACCACGGTTACTTAGCAACAGGCAGGAAACAATAAGAAATTTATACAGAAACCCCCTGGAAATGACGAAAACATTCCAAATTCGAAATGGTACGCCTCACGAAAGTACGGCGTATATTCCAACTGCTTTTTCAGGCGTACCGGTACGGCTGTTTTCAGTTTGGTACGCCTGGATCAGCCGTACTTTCGATTTTGGGTCGACCCAAAAATTAATCGCCGTACTTTGCCAGATTATACGCCGTACTTTCAGGCGTGCCGATCCATTTTTGATGGATCGCCTCTCGAAAGTACGGCGTATAACCTAGGGGTTACTGTCCTTGTAAAAGCTGTCCTGCTGTGATTCTATTGTTTGATCGGTTCAACACCTCCACTGCACCTTGCGAATTGGCGCAACAGTTTCCATTTATTCTAAAATCATCTCCAGGCGAGGTGAAAAGAGAAAATCAAAAAGTTACATGAATTTAGATTTTAGTTGCTTTTAAAATCTTAAAATCAGCATTTTTCACTTTTAGGAACAAAGATGAATTTTCTGAACAGAGTTTCAAAATGGTAAAATTTATAGTTCATCCTGTTTGGACTTCAGGAAGGATGGATGCAGATCTTGCGCTTATTAAATTGGATAGACCTGTCACATATAACGAAGTTGTTCATCCAATTTGCCTACCCGAGAGAGATGAAGTAATTGAAGATGATCGCTATTGCACTGTTACAGGTATATATTTCATATATAATGAAAATATTAATAATTAAATGAAGTCCTAGCAATCTGATTGGGTGTAAGGGAAAAAAATGATGTGACAGTTAAAATTCATAGATCAAAATAAAGTGATTAGATGACCAACTATTTTTTAGGTATTAGCGAGTTCCAATTATATTTATATAAAAATAAATTTTCTGATAAAATTTCAACTTTATTTATATACGTGCTGAGTGGAAGACATTGAATGCAATAGCATTACTGCAGATCGCATAATTATATAAATGTGTTTTCATTTCATGAGGGATTGAAGGATTCTCAAAAAAATGTTTCAAGAATGAATTTTGGCACTTGATGTATTAATTTGAACACCGATTATCCCACCTAATAGTAAATGAATTTGTAAAAATCGATAAATTTTCGAATGCTGTTCTAGTGATTTGATTGGCTTACTCCCGTGTTTCGATCACACAAGCCAAAACAACTTAGACATCATGAGAGAGAAAACATCCAAAATTTCTAAATAATTGCAAATAAAAAAATTGCATTCTTAGACATCGTTGATGATATATATTTCAGAGTACAGTATTATAATTCAAGGCATTCTTCTTTGCGTCGTCATTTGTTTGGTTATGGTGGCTATTCCGAGATAAAAATGCCCTACAAAACCGGCAAAAGCTTTCGACATAGCAGAAATGAGAAACAAGACAGATCAAAATCATAGCGTTCGAAAGAATCGAAAGTGTTTCGAAAGTAGAACTCTGGATCTGTGATTCGAAGAAAGGCAAAATATGACGAAGACGGAAGATTTATAGGAGAAAATTGATCTAATCAGTCAAATCTTTTATGTCAAATTCGTTTAAAAATAGTAAAAATATGTTTCATTTCACAAAAGGGTTACTGCACGGCACCCATGTGTTTGGGTTCTCTGATACCAACACTTGGGATGTTGGGAGACACTCGAAAGCTGAAAAACACTCGCCCTACGGGCTCCTGTTTTACTGATGCTTTCTCGTGTCTCCCAACATCCCAAGTGTTGGTATCAGAGAACCCAAACACGACTGCCGTGCAGTAACCCTTCAATCGTAAATTTGAGAAATAGATGGGAGAGAAATGATGCAAGTGTGATTGACTATGCCATTGGCATTACAAAATATTTTATATAATAACGAAATTGATTCGATCAATCTGATTTGTTTAGAGATACGACATCAAATTATCATATCAAGGTAAAAAGTATATAGCGCTAACCACGTGACCTCCCCTGTCGCCGACTTCCGCTATTTTCTTGGAGGGAAAAGCAATGGCGTGAAAATAAAGCAAACTAAGATCAGCTGTTTTGAGCGGAACCCCAATGGAAATTATTTTAAACCGATTATTATAAACATATGTATGTTTGAACAACATTTTACATGGTATCCTTGTATAAACAAAAGCTGAAGGGCCCTGAAGGTAATGAAATCGGCGATAATAATTCGTAATAATCAGACTTTCTCAGCAAATAGCTGTTACCCAAAATCACGAAGAACCATTATTGTCTGTGCTTGATGTAAGCTATTTTTTGTTTAAAATTCACGGAATGGTGTTCCTGTTTCTGCGTCGAACGAGAAAAATCTCCACAAAACGCTGATCAAAATCGCTTGTCCTTCAAGCAGTTAAAAATCTATTATGTTGAAAAACGGATGTAGGTCATATGCCAATGGTACAACGTCTAAACTTTTCCAAAATTAAACAATGTTGCCCAAGATAACATAAAAGTAAAACAATTCGGAAAACTCCATTGACTTGTGCTTCAAATTCGGAGATTTTATCCTCCAACTAAATGGTCGCCGTGGAGACATTTGCCTCCAAAGAGAAGTCACGTGGTTAGCACTCTAGTACTTATACCCTCTATGATATCAACACAAAACAAAACCATAGTTCTAATACCCAATCGATCATGCAATTCGAACCAAGAATGAGAATTTCACAGGGAATTTCAAATTTGATCAAGAATTGTTTTAAACAATAGCTATTATGAATAAGACGTGGGGGCTCGTGATAAATATCGCAGCTCTGAAGATGTTGCCTTTTATCGTATTTTTGCAAATGAATAAAAAAATCTCTTATACGGCTAAATTTCTTGCTCTGAATAGGTCATTAAATTGTTGCAGCTCATCGCCATTTTTAATATACGTTGTTTAGCTGTTTGAAATTACAGTATCCGGTATTACGTGGGTTGTCATGACATAGCTGGATATCACGTGGTACAAACTCACAATTCAGAACCCGTATGCATTTATAATGATTGTTAAAATAATGAAACAATACTTTTTGCTTAACCAAATTGCTAAATTTCCAACCCTTATGGTGCAGGCATCTTTAAATCGATCAACTTTACACTACGTGTTGAATTTTTTGAAAGATGTTTCGAAAAGTTAACCCGTTCCCTTACCCATAGTAAATAAAATCAATAACACTTAATTTTGCCTTTTATTACCCTCAAATTAAGGTTGGGGATATACAGTTGCTCGAGGATCGAGTAGTGAGGTTCTACAAGAAGCTGAACTCCTCACTGTAAAAAGGCGAATATGCAAGGAACAGAACAGTCCGTATGAAGGTATTGGCTTCGTTATTAATAATAATACAATTTGTGCTGGTGAGAATATTCGTGGTAATATCAAATCAGCATGCCAAGGTGACAGTGGTGGACCATTTGTTTGCGCTACTGACGAGGATGTGTGGAAACTACAAGGAGTTGTTAGTTGGGGTGATCCTAATTGCAATGTTCAGGCAAAATATTCAGTTTTTGCACGTGTTAGTCAATTCATTGATTGGATTGAAGATAATATTAAAGATAATTAGTTAATATATTGTGGATTTAGTTCAGAGTAGATAAATATCTAGCCTGCGCATCAGCCCTTAGGTTTTTTTCTGAAACCTATGGTTTTTAGAATGAAACCTAGGGGTTGATACGCAGGCTAATAAATATCCAGAGCTATCATGTTACACTGATATATCTAAAAAATATATAGACATTTTGGACGTACTATAAACGTATCTGTGTATATACATTATACCGTTGTCATGAATTATATATGTACTTGATCTTTCTGTATATTTGCTTTTGAGTTTAAATCTTTATCTAGCATAATCATTATATGTTTTAAATTTGACTAGCAAAGTTGCCTATTTACTACCCGCCTATATAAAGCAACTAATAAAATAAAATGATAAATTGAATAGAATAGTGTCATTTTCAGTTTTGCACCATCTACACAACCATCTTACATTCCTTCAAGGTATATCAATACAGACGGTTCTATAATCCCTACACATTTCCATTTATCAATGTACCAATTATCCTGATCTGCCATTATATAGCGATAGCGTCTTGTTTGTTGTTTTAATAGGCCTTCTTGAATTGAGTGCATATTTCAACAATGCTCGATGTACAGGAAATTTGATATTCGAGTGTCTCACTAAGTACGTTGAGTGTATTATTTTTCCATAAAGATAGAGTGGCTATGTTTTCCAAAGCAAAATAGATTCGAATTGTATTCTTTTACTGACCGTTCCCCAGTCGTTCGTTTGATTCTGCGTTTCGAATCGCGATGTTTTTCATAGAAACTTTTTTGACAACATTTCGTATTACAGTACTTGTTTGCATGGAATGATGTTTCAAGGTCATATGTCGTATTTGAAACCCTCGGGCTAGGGTTTATAACATTGTCATCATCTTCATATTAAATTCGCATTGTTTTGCGTGTGTATATGAGAAATGTGAAAATATTAAAAGTTGCATATCAAAATTCACGGCTGAAATATCAACTCACTGAAACTATATAGGAAGCATCAAAATAATTTTGAAAATGTTAATAAGAAGAGCGTTAAAGTAAGTCCTTTGCGACAGCCATCTTTGTTCCCCGTGTTACATATCTTCGATACTACCGGTCTTGGGTCTTAGAACCAATCAGGATAGAGCTTTTACATGTATTTCATCTTGAAAAGGGAATGCATGCACTACTCACTACTGGTACGAGAAATATCCTTTGATAAAAGATAATAATCACATACATTGTTTTTACCAATTTAGATTCACATGTGACTGATTTTTTAGCGTCTCGTTGTATCTATTTTGAGATAACGCTTTCCATGTTTTGCCCATTGCGCCCTGCACCCTGGCATCCTCAATGCTACCAACAATATATGTATGGCGGCATTAAAGTGATTACAAAAACCATCCTTTCCTTTCAGTGTTGTGGGTAGCCCGGCAGTGTTGTCAAAATGACGTTCGTTTATTAGAATATTTACTCAAGAAACCCACAACAGTCATATAAATAAATAACGCGCCTATCAGCTGAGCACGAAGCTTTGATCTATAAGCTCAGTAATATCATCAAGGATATGTGAAATACTGGATTATATATGTTTTGTAGAATATGATAGCGTTTTAATCAAACAAAAAATAGGATATTCTTCAGTTATATATGATACAATGTCTCAAAATGTTTATTTACTGCCTTTTACCTGGTCATGTTTTAAAATCATTATTGACAAAATAGATTTAACCGGAAGTCAGAAATATGGTTGTAGATGACGTCTTTAAATCCTACCGGCATGTTAATATTATGAATAACAGATTAAATCTCCATGTAAATATTTTTCCATTCGTCTTCTGTGAGTATTTGAAGCTGTCGAAATCTGTCATTTCTAGCCAAACGACTGATTAAGTAAAGTTCTGTTAGTAAAGTTCATGATCGATTGGGTGAGTTACAAATTACAATTTTTAATTTAATTCAATACTGATCATAATATTTCCTTGGAAAATCTTAACATTGTCATTGACATTACTATAAGCTACGGGCAAGATATACGTTATGATATTAAAAATATACCGTTTTAAACGATTACACGAGGTATATATATGAATGTATTTTACTTCCGTGAAACAACATGTTGGTTAACATGCAGAAAATGGTATTTAAAATTTACGATTACATGCAAATTATATATAAAATGAATACTAGCAGCAGACAAGTACATGTTTCTGGCCATTAGCCTTCATCAGTACTGCTCAGTGAGCGAACAAGGAACTGACTTCGGTATATACCTAGGTCAAGATGAGTAAGTAAATGTGGTGAAAAATTCACAACATCAAGAAAAACATCTGTGTCATACCAGAGTGCTCAAACTACCGACGTAGTGGGCAATGCATATCGCAAATAGTATAGATACATCCCAAGTCGAATGAATCCCAAGTAAAATGAAAACTAGTGGTAAATTAATTAAGTATATTTAATATATTGACGTGATAAGTCTTTAGAATTTAGTTTGATTCTGGAATTAATTGCGGTTTTTGCATGAGTAATTATAGAGATGAAGAATTGTAAATAATTATATAACGTGAGGCAAAATAGTAAACGATACACGTTGGTATTAGAATTTGGCATAATCAAGCGGGTATATCCCTTTTAATAGAAATATCTCTCTAACCCTCTTAAACTGAAGTATTTTATATAGATTTCACTTGATCATACAGCTTGTATCTCCAACAGTTTTGTGTTTTGTTTACATGCTGCCATATACTCCATGCTTACATGTGCCCCTTTAAAATCATTTCTTGGAAGGATGTAAACCACGGAGAATAGGGCCGGATATTATACGGAAATCGTTCTGATACGCAGTCCATTTGCTAAATATTTTCCTTCCAATTTTAAAGAGATACGCCTACCTCATTTTTGTTATAGGGAGACATTTAAGTCAAATAATCCCTTTTTTATGATGAAGCTTGACTATTTTAGCGATTGACATGTCACATTCAATCGGCATTACTTTTTCTTCGCGGGACTCAAATAGCTCCGCTTGATTATAATGTACAGTTTTCTAATAACACTTTTTGTTTCTCCAAAATACTTATTATGGATGATATGGTGAGTTTAGAAGGTCATTTTTGTACAGTAAGAATTTAATCTTCGACATTCCTGGCTACTGATCAATTTCAAACCACAACATACAAGAAACAAAACAATTTTGCACATCTTAAGCCCTAAATGTCTTACACCTGGAATATAACATCGTCCATTTCCGTCATTTTGTGTTATATGACAGATATGACCTTTCTTACAATTGGATAATAGGTATCTCAGGTTATAATATGTATGTATCTCAGGTTTCTCTGAGAGACTTGGAATTCACATGAAATGTTCATAAAAATACCATAAATACTTTCCCGATTCTTATTTTATTCGAAATTTATTGTGGAGCTCATCAACGATGAATTTATAAATCAAACAATACGTCCAATCAATAGGCCGCGTACAATGTTCCTCGCGTGTGATAAAATGATGCGTCCAATCATAATTCACGTCCTGTCTGGCAAAAAACAAAAGAAAAGTAACATATAAAAAAAAACAGGCTGACCGAGAAAATAAATACGTCATGAAAGGGTTTTCTTATATAATGATTATTCATTTGAGATTTGATTTGAAATGCAATTGAAAACTCAGATGATGACTTTTGCAATGACCCTCTTGTCTCGAAGGTAAATATCAAAGTTTAGCTGTAAAACCTTTCAAGACAACTAAAGCTGACTTGCTTCAGTCGTTCAAGTGTGATATCAGTTCTGTTTTATGTACTATAAATGTTGAAATCGTGTTAGGTATTACATAAAAACTGCTTCCGTACGGATTTTATTCATGAGCTGTGTCGTGACATGAAATGAACAAGCAAGGCTCAAACACATGTTCAAATGCTGCGATGGACTTCGCTTATGAGAAGGAAATTTTTATCAGTAGATTTTTCACGACTCAAGTGCAGCTATGGCCAATTACTTTGGTCCAAACTCACATCATCATTTGGTTCAAATCATCTTCCTAGGAAGCAAAAAAAATAAAATCAAGCAAGGCTCTGCAAGTTAATCGAGAGCAACGCAATTTTCGGAGCTCAAAAATTACCACTTTCGTTCCATTGAAAACGAGGTTTTGCTTTTGAATATAACGTTTTTCAAATTCATGACATTATTTCCACTCGCTTTGTTCAAATTTTGCAAGCCTGGGTTTGATGGAACGAAAATGGTGTCCATAGAATCACGTGACGGGAATCTGGCTTACGCCAATCGGAGCAGAGAGTGGCACATGAAAGTGTGTCCCGACTTTTGTAAATAGATGGCTCTGCAAGTTGATCTGCTCATAATCCTTAACTAAAATGTTGTATTGTAAACATGCTGAGCTGTATATAGTCAGTTATTCTCAAACTTTGAATATGGAGGCCGGTTCATCTCTAGACATAATGACCTAATTAATCCTTTTAGGAATGCAAATTAGAACAGATCTCTGCAGACTTTGACCGTTTTCCAATGTACAACTAATGTTGTGTGAAGAGACATTCATGAGCATGCGCATGCAGAGTGGTTATTTGACGTTAAAATGTCACCCCACATAAGAGAAAAATATCGATCAAAAAATTTTAAACTTCCCTGATGTGACCAGCGTGCAATATTTCGCAAGACAGACAAATAGCTAGATAGTTATTTTGAAATGATTCACAACGAAATTAGCATTTCCAAAGTTGTGTCCCAGAAATAATCTCCTTTGAAGTTCCTAAGATCTATGGGAATAAACAACATCATTCAGATTTTATCCTCCTTGCTTCCCCTGGAAAAATATAAGACACTGCCATATTAACAATAGTTTTCATTAACAATGATAAAGATAGCCATGTTTGTTTTATTTAATTTGACGATTGGAGAAGCCGAATTAAATCTCCTATGTGTGGAAATCACAAAGTCATCGATTGACATTTTTACGCGACAATTGTCCATGCGCGTGAAATTTGTGATGCAATGGAAAACGGGCTTTCTGGCTTAACCACCTTCTTACCGTAAATATATGAGCATGCATTCTTTAAAAGTGCGTTTTTATGTGATCTGCTATAAAAATCATCGACATATGCATCATCATTTTCGTATTTATTCAGCTTTTTATTACCTGTAAAAAACTGTTCTCTCAGCAGTGACGACCGCTGCCAATATATATTGTCTGATGATTGCGTAAGCATGAAACTATTAGTAACAATTTTGAATGTGTAGTCTTTGACTCCTTTTATTATATTTAGCTCTGTCAAATGATATCGAGCACTATTTTTTGCTATTAGATAATATCCAATATGTATATGTATATATACATCTGTAGAAGATCATAGATCTGCAGGTATTTATTTAAAAAATCAAATGATGTCTGATTTATACTTATATTATATATATCATCCAATTTTAGATTGGTGTTAACAAACAACAGCCATAATGCTGGGAAAAATTGCCATATTGGTTTCTTTATTTGGTAAGTTTTGCTTTAATTTTGGGGTTTTGCATTGAAAAAGTTTTTCAATGAGCATAAACAGAACAAACAACAGACATGAATTTATGTGCACAACGAGTATATCTGAAGTCAATATGGTTTATCAGAGAGTGGAATTACAATGAGAAGATTATTTATTAACTTTCTTTTAGCACATTGCCTCGGCCGTAAAAATCTAATGCTTTATAAATTGACAAATGTTTTTCAGTTTGGATGTGTATATCAGAGCTATCTATTTGCAAGAGTTGGGACACTCATGCCATTTTGGTTTCTTTTGGCCTGGACCCGAGCACGTTTTTAACAGCGCGCATGTGCAGGAGAATGTTGTGTTTTTTCAGCCATATTGTATTGTCTGTATTGTATTTCTTCGCGTGTTTCACATGTAAATAGATGGCTCTAGGGTAAATAGACAACCATAACTACCTTCTAAGTCTGCTTCAAAGATAAACATTATTTTAAAACTGCTCCAGCATGGGTGAAATGTTACGCGAATATTAAACAAAGATCGATATATTGATTTTATCACTTGCTATTTTCTTGTACAGTATATGCAAACAATTCAAACATTCAACCAACTGTTATGTGTTGGCGCTCATCTATATGATAGGGTGTATTTAGGGTACTCCGCATTGAGAGAGAGTTCTATGATGATTATAAGCAATCGATGTACTGTTTCCTATGAGCTATAGCTTAATAGCCCCGTTGATGGCTCAACGAAATACCAACATTTTTTTTTAGGTGCGGGGGTCTTAGCGGATCGACTCCAACATCTCTTCACTCAAATCTTCCCACCTGATATGTTTGGTTTTGTAAATGATCATAGTGCTGAAATGGCCCTTTTGAAATATACTCAAGATTGCAGAACAGCCATCAACAACAACCAAACTACTGCTATCGTACATCTTCCTCGACCTCTCCAAAACATTTGACGTGGTCCACCATAAACTCTACCTGAAAACACTGAAAACTTATGGCAGAAATTCTGGAAGCTGTAACTTGATTAACAGTTACTTAAATGGAACAACACAATATATCCGACTTGAAAATCAGATTTCTCCACCTTTCTTCGGTCCTCGAAGAGCTCCATTATAAAATACTAAATTAAATTCATATCAATGTAAATCGAGGATTAGCCTGCGTGCAGACTAAAACCTATCTTAACGAAAGTGTAAAGTTTAACACGAAAGTTTACACTTTCGTTAAAATAAGATTTAGTTTGCACGTAAGCTAATCGAGCATGTGCTCATTTTGGTTACGAATCAAAATAAAATACTACACACACGCATTACATTTTTTGCTCCTCTTTTGCTTGTTTCTTTGTATTTAATAGGACGTTCAATAACATTGATATTGTTTATTATTACCAGGGCTTTGTATTTATAAATTATATCTCGTTTACTTCCAGGTGGAATCTTCGGTCAGATTCAAATCTGCAAAGATTCTCTAAGATATGAAAATAATTGTCCGCGTTATAAAAGTAATGGATATTGCGAATTAAGGCGAACGAATCGGTACATTGGTTTTATGACAGATCATTGCAGAAAAACATGCGAATTCTGTTTCGAAAAAACAGGTAAGTTAATTATAGTAAATGTCAAATGATCCTATATATGATCTGATATAACCCCTTAAAGTCACTGAAAGTTAAAGGGACTATACAGACTAGACCTGTGCCATATGCCCCTGTACTTCACTTCGCTTCGTATAGGGCTCCAGATGAGTGCAGCGAAATAGTGGGCCTTGTGGAGCTAGGCTATATGCAGACCAGCTGCCCTTATGGATTTTATATGGGTGCAACTTTTCTTATATATGTCACTACATTGCCTTTGCATTTTGGTGAGCTTGATTGAAAGCTGCGAGCGATAGCAAAAACAAACAAACGTTGGCTGACACATTACTTTTTTTTCATAGCTAATTTCTTATCGAGAATTTGATACCGAAAACGCTCTATACATATACAAAAGTGTATCCATGAAAAGTGGCATGTCCAATATGGCTATTAATTGGAGTTACCTCTCTGATTTCAGTTATACTTACAGTGGATATGTAACTATATGAAATATGAGCTCCACCTCCCTGGCTCCAACAAAGCTTTATGACGAGGAAAATGAAATGCATAATGCAAGATTAGCTGTGTCTGTTTTTGTTATGTTCCGACCTTCCGACCCTGTGAACAAGCAAGCAACCCAGATAGTATATACAAGTGCAGTATAGAGTATATTTGTTTAGCGTATTCATTGTTTGACATAATTCAATCATCTGTATTTAATATTGTAGAATGTTCTAACTCCCGACATTATGACACTTCGTGTAGTCAATGGAAAAAAAATGGTTTTTGTAAGATAGAATCAAGAAATTCATATTATTCCTTCATGAAGCAACACTGTGAATTTACATGTGGATATTGTGTCACTGGTAAGCTGAATATTGTGTATTTGTCACCATACAATTATGCATAAATGGCAGCTTTATTGTTCACAATCATGCATTAGCTATGAGATGCTCAATGCTTAATCGTTTATGGTATAGACGACAACAGCAATCTAATCAATCAAACTCAGAATAGTAAAGATGATTTCATCGTTCCTATACATATATAGTTTGTAAATAAATGAATAAATATATAAATATATTAATTACTTGTCTTTAATGAATAGTGCTCAATGTTATACAGGAGCGTGTAATATAGTTGAAAATAGTCAAAAATTAGACATTCATTTTGCTACTTGAAGTTTCACGCCTAAGCGATCATCAGGCAATTTATTAATGGAAAAATAATACGCGATACCGTTTGGAAATACATTGAAATATAATGCTTTTGTCAATATCCATGTTCAAAATGTAGGAGGATTAACTCAGATGGCAGAGCAACCGAACTTCAGACTGATCATATCTGATCGACCGTGGTTCAAATCCCCCTAAGGTCAACTCCGCCTTGACTTTATCTGAAAAATCAAATGAGTACCATCTGAGGATGGCGGGTGGAATGGTCCAGAGGGAATTGCATTGTGAGTAGCTGCGGCGCATCGTTGCGCATTGACAATCAAGACCTATCTGCCATTAAATCTGTTGAAATTGATCTGCAGTTTTGCGGCTGAGATCATCAAAGAGCGTTTAAAATCATTGCTCTCAGCGAAAAAAAGCCACTCATCTAGAAATAGAGGAGAGGAGTGGTACGGGTGCCTTCGGTAGGGCGACACCGTCTACATTACTTATTATTAGTAGAATGTAAGTAGCAAAGTGGCAAAGTAGCAAAAGTAGCAAATGTCTAATTTTAGACTATTTTCGACTCTATATATTATGTATATAATGTGGTGAACTTTTCACCACATTTACTAACTCATCTTGACCTAGGTATATACCGAAGTCAGTTCCTTGTTCGCTTACTGAGTAGTACTGATGAAGGCTAATTGCCAGAAACATGTACTTGCCTGCTGCTATATTATGTATATATATTATTTAAAGTTCTGTATATCAATGATCCCTATGTTCAATCAATAAAACAACTCACATTAAATATAATTTTTTTCCTTATTATAGAAAAGAAGGAAACAGATTGCAAAAAACTAACAAATACACGGAGATATGATAAATTATGCGAAGGATGGAAAAGAATGAAGTTCTGTGAAAATAGATCAACGAATAAGCAATATCAATTTATGAGAGATCATTGTAAAAAGACATGTTCACCTCAATGTAACGGTAATCCAATCATTATTTTATACAGTCAAAAATAATTGTTGCGTTGTAGGGAGGATAAGATTATTCTATATTGGGGTGTGCATAAATTTCATATCAAATAGCTATACTTCTTCCACAACATCCAATAGATTAGGCTGCGGGTTTCCATTTGACAGTGTATCAATTAATGGCAGATCATGGCCTATGTGACATTTTCCATCATCTACTTTCTCCTATATATTTTGTTTGATTTCTATCTTAGCCAATCAGTTACGCGTACTATCTTCTCACACAATAAAACGATACATGTAATCATATGACACGTACGCGATCGATGCCGCGTAAAATGTTGAAAAATATTTCAAGATACTGAAAACAGACATGTAATTGTCCACTTTCAAACGTGATATAAATCATATTCTCTATTCAAAATCATCACCAAATGTTGAAATCTCGTTGCATATGTTGAAAACCTCATGGGTATTGCGTCCGTATAGATTTTCATTCCAATATAATTGTATATTTATATCTTCAATTCAGCGGACTTTGTATAGGGTAAATCACGTGTTAGTCAACAGGCACAATGATTCCTTAAAAAAACTTTGGAGCTGGTACGTAGTTTCCAACACATGATTACATGGAATATTTTTTCCAGTAGAAAAAGAAGTTGTAAAGTGTGGAGTGAAGTCTACTTCCCGTGGTCGAGTTGTTGGTGGCAAAGATGCAGGACCAAATGATTGGCCTTGGCAAGCTAGATTCCAAAACAGTTTTGATGGTAAACACCATTGTGGAGGCACTCTCATCGATGCTGAGTGGATAGTTTCTGCTGCTCATTGTTTTCAATTCAGTGTCCCAGAAGATATCGAGAAGGTTGTGTTGGGTGATCATAACAAGTAAATGAATTTTCTATATAGTAGTGCTTATTGCATTGTGAGTAGCTGCGGCGCATCGTTGCGCATAGACAATTGAGATCTATCTGCCATAAAATCTGTTGAAATTGATCTGCAGTGTCGCGGCTGAGATCAATAAAAAGCGTTTAACATCATTGCTCTTAACGAAAAGAGCCACTCCTCTAGAAATAGAGGACTGGTATGGGTTCCTTCAGTAGGGCGATACCGTCTAAATTACCTACTTTAGCATATATAGGAAATATAGATAGCATCTATAGTATATGCTTTCATGTTTTACTTAACTTTGCAACACGTCATGAACATGCAATACGTCAACACGTTGCTGCTCGTCCAGAAGTTACAGTATTTCTGAAAGAAGTGTTCATGGGATCATGTTGTTTGTTTGTGAAAATTTACAAGCTTTTTCCATTGATAAATATTTTAGGGATGCGTTTGATGCAACTGAACAAAACTTTAACATTTCGAAAATCTTTGTCCATCCACGCTATTCAAGTTCAACACTAGACAATGACATTTCACTTATCAAACTGTCACGTCCTGCTCGTCTTCATGATAAAGTAGTGCCAGCTTGCTTACCAGGAAAAGATGAAGTGGTAGAAGATGACAGATTATGTACTATTACAGGTATTTAATAATAATAATAATAATGACAATAGAACCCAATGTGGGATGCGAAATCAGTTAATGTAGCATTAATTGAAGAAATCAATTACGATAATTCGTTTTTCTTTGTAAGAAATTTACGATTGGAATGACTTCTAAATATTGTGTGGCATAACAACACACTGCCCAGGGTATATATTACACTGCCCAATAAGTATCGAGGGACACATTGGGAACCTGTGAATAAGCTCCGTATTAAAATCCTCTTCTGTGTATTATAATACAGTGACCGATTTGATTGGGCTGTGTGTGTCAGGAATAATTCTTTCTTAGCAAAACATTTTTTTGTATATATTTCCCTGAATCACTTTATCTGAAACATCAAATGAGTACCATCTGAGGATGGCGGATGGAATGGTCCAGAAATGATGGAATTGCATTGTGAGTAGCTGCGGCGCATCGTTGCGCATTGACAATTAAGACCTATCTGCCATCAAATCTGTTGAAATTAATCTGCAGTGTCGCGGCTGAGATCAACAAAGAGCGTTTAAAATCATTGCTCTCAGCGAAAAAAGCCACTCATCTAGAAATAGAGGAGTGGTACGGGTGCCTTTGGTAGGGCGACACCGTCTACATTACATTATTTTTTTTATCACTATTAGTTGGTGCCACAGAGGGCCTCGGCCCATCCATTAAACTCACACACGCTCAAAGCACTAACCAGCTAACCATACCAACCCGGTGAAAATAGCTACTAGATTACCTAGCTGTTTAAGGGAAAACGATAAATCCTAAATCAATGTCTGTATCATGTCCTGATATATAGTTCTCATCGTAATTCCACATCTAATTTATTTGTTATTTCTTAATTTCTAGGTTGGGGATACTTATACAATGGTGGCCCTAAAGCAACGATCTTACAACAAGCTGAGCTACCAATTGTAAACTCAACAAAATGTAAGAAACAAAACACTAATCCACAAGGCGTAGGTCCACAAGTTACAGCTAATATGATTTGTGCTGGCGATGAAAGTGCAGGGAGTATCATATCTGGTTGCCGTGGTGACAGTGGTGGCCCGTTATCATGTGCTACTGATGACGATGTATGGAAGTTACAAGGTGTGGTTAGCTGGGGAGATGGATTTTGTAATGCTCAAACAAGACATACAGTTTTCACGCGAGTCAGTAAATATATTGATTGGATTCGGAAGATAATGAAAGAAAATTAATTTATGTGACTTAATAAAATACACTGGTTATACAATGTGTATTAAGTTCCTTTTATATAGACACAGAAATTATCATTAGATTTAGATTGCCTTTGTAAGGGATTAATATGTCTTTATCATATACTTCTTTTTAATTGTTTTATTGTTTTTCCCTCTACACTTGTGTGCTATTACAAATATGAATTGATCTTTTACTAAACATCATATGATAAGCAGTCCAGAGAGCCATTTAAGAGATAAATAAGTGCATGATATATGCATGATACATGGGGGTTTGGGGTACATCAGTTATTTTTGTACGGGGATGTGCCATTTTGAAAATTTTACTAGCACCCAAAAATTGCAGGTTTTCCTGGAAGTGATATCCCAAACTTGCTGTAAATCATTGGAATTGTTGTGTTGAACAGTGTGTTGAACCGTGTTTATATGCCAATTGGGCACCTCAGATCAACAATCTAGACACCTCAAAATATAATGTGCGCCAATTGCTTAACAGTGTAGCATAAACTCAGTTATACATCGACGGAAACGAAATTCGATGAACATGATAGTTTTTACATCGAAATTACTCAAACACAAGAAGAAATTTTTGAATGTTTTATTGAGATAACACTTGCTTATGCAGATTTTAGTGTAAAATTATGTTTTGAGACAAATAAATTATTTAAAGAGATGAAAATTTAGAGAACGTGAGTTGATATACCGTAGAAGGCTGAGATGCATGCGTAATTATATCATTAATATCATTATATCATTATATCATAACCAATGTCAAGTTCATATACCTGCCTCAAGTCCATCCATACCGTCAGATTAACTATCTCACTAGGAGAGCTTTGATTAAACTCGTAAGACCGAAGTTAGATTTGAGATTATAGGGCAACCTACTCAATTGATTATTGATTGCGTTAAACAGTTAGTATGTATAACATATAAGAGATCCCAATAAAACATTTGCGTATTCTTGTATTCTGCATCATGGTTTTCACAATCATATTATTGATTTTTTCAAGATTCTAAGTTGACGAGAACTTGATCTTATTCCCGGCTTAATCACTGTATTTCTACCTGTTTGAAGCGTGTTTCCCTGTTCTACACACTATTAAGCGGTGAAATCCTATCACGAAGTTGATGAGCGACTCACAATTGACTTATATTCAATTGATAAGCAGGTTATTTAATTTACATCAATTCATATAAACGCTAACAGGGACTGAACGCGCGTCAATTCAACAACATTTGCAAGCGTCTTGACCAGGTGGCGATGATGGACTGCTAATATTGCAGTAAAACGCACCTGGAAAAATTGTCGAAGACGCACTGTTATTGCAGGATGTTATAGTTGGAAAAACATGTTCCTATCGGAGTGATTTATTGATCAGAACTTTGGAAGAACAAGTTTTTGAATCGAAAGGAAATATGGGAATCCAAGAAGAAAAAACCCGAAATGGTATTCATGAAGTTACAAAATTAACATGTCCTTGCTGCATGGAAATATTAAAAGATCCAAAAGTATTACCATGCTTGCATACATTTAATAAAGATTGCCTCAATGAAATTATATTAGATGGTGTTGTAACATGTTTTGTTTGCAAAGAAAAATCACCACTTGAATCAACTTATGGCGGAATTAATGAATTACCAACGAATTTCTTATGTTCAAACATATTAGATATGTTAACAATTTGTCAACAACATGATAAAGAAATAAAATGCGATGGTTGTTTAATTCAACCTGCAAATTATCGATGTTTTAATTGTTATGAATTTTTATGTTTAAAATGTCACCATGCACATATCACAACGAAAATGACAAGAAATCATAAAATTGTAGCTATTAATGATATTATCCAACCAAATGATTTGAATATACAAGAATTTTTTCATCGTATAATTGAATGTGAAGAACATAAGGGAAATACTATCAAATATTTTTGTATGACTTGTGATACTACTGTTTGCAGTGATTGCGTATTGTATCAACATAAACACCATGAAGTTTATAATATCATTGATATATTCAAGAGAGAACGCTCAGAGGTAAGAAATATTTCCTAACTGTTTCTAATGTTATAACACAGGTTCAATTAGGAGGGATGTGCTATTACGAAAATCTTGCTAACATCTCAAAATTGCAGGTTTTTCTGGAAACCATCCCTCAAATTTGCCAAAAATATATCATTTCCTGTCTTGCAATTTTAGAATAAAAAGGCATTTTGGCACCTTACAGCAGGGGTCCGGGCATGATACGTTCCGGTAGTCAAAGCTTGAAACCAGAAATTTCACAGCAGTAAAACGGAAAATTTGATACCCCAAAATTGTCATCCACGGCGGCTCTTGATTTTCTTACGCCTTCCTCGTGCCTCATGATGCAACACTCATGCAACACGATGTTTATATAAACCATATTGCACAAGAAAGTGTTCAATACTTAATTGATTTATAATAAGCAAATAGGCGCACAGTTTCCTATGAGCTATTGATAATTGATCCACGAGAGGCACACAATTATTATCATTATCATTTTCAATGTTGATTAATCTTATTTAAGTGTCGTTTAAAATTTGACAAATTATCTAAATATAGCATTTCATTAATCATTTTATAAATTTACAAGTATCCCAAATAAACAAGCATTGATTGCTTCAGGGATTAACCTTATCATGTATCACTAATTAACTTTCTACTCCGTCGATTTGTATATTATTATTATTAAGTGTTTTACAGGATTAAATAAACATCTATTTAAAGGAGAAAACGAGAATGCACCAGAGACCGGACCAGAGAATCAAAAGCCGCCGCGGCGATGATTTTCGCATTCAAGTTTTCTCATGAAATGACTCCAGCACATCAAATATCAATAGCTCATAGGAGACTGTACACCAATTGCTTTGTATTGCAACTAGCACAACTTTTTACAGGCATTTGCATGACCTTCTTGCTCATGAAGTAAGGTTGATAATGAGAATGTTAAGAAAGTCCAACTCCAAATTGTAAGTTCAACGTCATTACACGATCATCAGACAGCCACCATCAGACAACAATGCTGGCTGATGATTGTGTAACAACGTGAAACTTGGAGGTTCAACCACTTAAAGAATGTGTCTCTCCTAACCTTCTCATTATTAGTATTATAAATACAGTATAATGCATAATTTTATATAAGTTTTAACTATGGTTTTAGATAATAATCAGTTTTCACAATTTTTGTATAAAACCCAACTGTGATTGATTTCATACGCTTTATTTTCAGATTGCTGTACAAATAATGAAAGTGCGTAAAAAAATCGAGCCATTTGATGACGCCATTATGAAATTAACAGAATTATGTAATCAAGTTGAAGAAAATACAATAAAGGCTCATAATAATATTGATGCTCACATCAATAAATGTATATCTAAACTTAAAACAATTCAAATTGATTTAAAAACAACAGTATCTGAAGCGAAGAATAGTAAGTTAAAAATATTAGAATTTCAATTATCCGCTTTGAAAAAGAATGTTGCTGTACTTCATGATAGTTGTGATTTCGGTGATAGTATATTAAATCATGGAAATGAGCAAGAGATTATGACAGTAAAACCATCAGTAACAAAACGATTAAATCAATTATTGACAGTTGATCCTGATCTTAATCCTATTACATCATCATCCATTCAATATTCAGTGGATTCAAATAAATTTGATAAAGAATTAGATTCTTCATACTTTGGTATTGTACATACAATCGTACCTGCACCACATTTATGTAATCTTGATGGAAAAGCATTGGAGATGGTATGTATATAATGCATAAGTCTGTGTGTGTTTGTGATCCTGTTTTCAGTTGTTTTCTCAGTTGGATTTCAAGTAAGATATTTGAGTTATATATCACTAGAATCACTGTTTTCCTGTCGTGGTTGCGGATGGGCTGTTGTCTTGTTATTTCGCTTTTATACTAACAGTCATCATTATTAAATAAGAGGACTATATATATAGGCACCACATATTAGCATTTTTTATCCACTGTGTGTTATATAAATTAACTATGCAACGTGGGTGACTCATTGCTAGTGTTATATACAAACAGACATCAGTATTAAATAATAGGATAATATATATAGGCATCACATATTATCATTGTTTATCTACTATGTGTTATATAAATTAACCATGCAACATATTTGGTGACTCATTGCTAGTGTTATATACAAACAGACATCAGTGTTAAATAATAGGATAATGTATATAGGTATCACATATTAGCATTTTTTATCCACTGTCTGTTATTTAAATTAACCATGCAACGTGAGTGACTAATTGCTAGTATTATATACAAACAGACATCAGTATTAAATAATAGGATAATACATATAGGCATCATATATTAGCATTTTTTTATCCGCTGTGTGTTATTTAAATTAACTATACAACGTGGGTGACTCATTGCTAGTATTATATACACACAGACAACAGTAGTAAATAACAGGATTATAGATATATATATATATAGTCATTACATATTCGACATTGACGGCTTACCTAACTGTGTGTCATTTAAATTAACTTCGCAACTTAGGTGACTCATTGCTAGTATTATATACAAACAGACATCAGAAGTAAATAAGAGGACTATATAGTCATTACATGTTTATAGTTGTTTACCTTCTCTGCATTATTTAAATTAACCGTGCAAACGTGAGTGACTCATTGCTAGTATTATATACAAACAGACATCAGAAGTAAATAAGAGGACTATATAGTCATTACATGTTTATAGTTGTTTACCTTCTCTGCATTATTTAAATTAACCGTGCAAACGTGAGTGACTCATTGCTAGTATTATATACAAACAGACATCAGTATTAAAAAAGAGGATTATATATAAATAGTCATTACATATTTATAGTTGTTTACCTTCTGTATGTTATTTAAATTAACCTTTCAACGCGCGGTGACTCATTGTTAGTAAAGTATAAAATACAGCATCATTACCATGGCCTTGCCGAGCCTTACTTCTGTGCTACGCCGATCTTGATGGATTGAAAAGTGATGCAGATCATTGAGGCAGATCAAGCAAATTGGGACCTGGGCCAGGCAATCATCATTACAGGGCAATGTACTAAAAATAAATATTTTCAAGGGGATAAACTATATTCAATTGGAGTACAGACATATAGGTTGTAACTCCTTCTGGGGGTGTGTATTCCGGGGGCAATTAATACCAGGACAACTCACAACCTAATAAAGTTCTCGAGGGGAGAAAATTATTAGTTCCAAGACAAATATGAAGACTTCTGTATGGCAATACATACAATCATCATTTTCGGTCTATTCTCCTGTTTCCATTTCATTTTGTAACACATATTGTGACAAGACAATATCTTTTATAATCCAACATTTGTAGTATCAACATCTTTTTCTCAAAAATTTGGTTACCATAAACTTCAAAGTTTTACAGTTTCAAAAAAGTATACCATAACAAAGTGGCACGTCCCGTTCTACTAGTTCCAGTAGTTATCACTCTGGACCATTTCCAGTCATAAATTAATGAATGCTCTTCTGAGTAGACATTTGAAAGTAGGTCTGCTCATGACTTCATTTAACGGAGATCATTCAACTGCTGCACTGTATCATTTCGAAATAAGCGACAATTAAATGCTCGACAAGATATATAAAACGTCGTTGGAAAATCAACCAATGAAACTGCTTGCATATATTCTCTACTTTTCTTCAGCAGCTTCATGAAGCAAATATTAGGTCGCATATCAAAATCGAAAGACTAGACGTTAAACATAAACGCATACTATTTGCTTTCCTGGCCTCAACTCCCGCATACTTTGCCAAATTTTGATAGTTTGTATAAGCGGATAACTTACCAAAATCAAACTCAGCAAACATACCAAATGAATCGTCGTAAAAAGAAGTGGGACTTAGAGCAAGTCAAGCAATTTGCGTGATTTGGCTGTTTTCCATTATGCTTTTGAAATTCTATAGGTTTTAATTACAAATGTTGTTTACAATCATGCATAGGACTGTTCGTGTTCAGTCTCAGATTTTAATCAGCTTGAAGATGTTTTACACACTCAACTACATATATGGCATTTGAATACTGCATTGCGTATGCTGTTTCTAGGTAAAAGTTGGAGCAATGACAACAATATCATTGGAAGCCTTTGATATGGAAGGGAGAGGTCTTGAAGATTATGCAAATGGAGTGAAAGCAAAGTTGGAAACTTTTCATGGGGAAAACGTGCAAGGTAACTTTGTTTTGCATCTCTTGTTTAAGGTCACGAAGTAAATTTCTAACCTATAAGGAGTATATGGTCGATGGATGTTATTCATTTTCATCATCATCATCAGTTATTCAGAAACCTTCATTTATTCAGAGGGCGTTGAAATATATGGGAGTGCAGAGGAGGAACGAGATTGAATATAGTTTTATGAGAGAAATTAATTGGTGTAAGGCTATATGTTATTTACAATTAATGAATCAAGCAAGTGGAAATGAAGCTAATGTAATCATGATATGTTAGACGGAGATTGATATGGATTTCCATATACCGCCGAAAAACAATTTCAGAAGCAACAAAGTCAAATGCCATGTAGGACTGGCATTTGGTGAAAAATCAAGGGCATTGCTCTGATTTTCTCGATCAAAAATTTGAAGCACACAGCAGAAAAGATTTTTAAACGTCTCATGGTATAGCCGACAATCCAAAATAATTTAACATTTCTATTTCCAGCATACGTCAAAGATTGTTCTAATGGAATGTATAACATAGTCTTCAAGGCGGCTCAACCTGGTCAGCATACGCTCAACATCAAAATTGATGATACACAAATACCCGGAAGTCCATTTACATTTCTAGCAAGATGTTCATTTGATTATGTCACTTTGGGTCAATCGCTCACCATATTTGGTAATAAAGGCTCATCACCAGGAATGTTTTCAAGCCCAACATCCATTGCAAATGATCCCACATCTGGAAATATTATCATAGCTGACAAGGATAATAACCGTGTCCAACTATTCAGTAATACAGGGAAACTACTCAGAGTCCTTGGACAGGATGGAGATAAGCAAAAAGATTTTGCGTAAGTACCTAACTACACATTATTGCATTGCGTGTTGGTAATTATCATGCATGAGAGCAAAGTTGAATGAAAAGGGGGGAAAACCCTTGAAAGCTTGCTAGAACAAGAGACAGATCAGAGTTTTCTCTGTTTAGATGATGGAATAGGAGGCAATCCGCTGATTGGAGGAACTCTCTTATGCCTGAAGTATGTATACTTTCTAAGTTTGCCAACTTACAACAAATCAGGACGTCATAGCTCTAAAGCTTGGTGTATAAGACTTTTCCACAGTTCTCGATATTTAAATCGTTCAATTTTTACAACAGATTATCCAGCATTTTGCAAACCAAAACAATTCCATTATGATGCCAAAATTGTACTGTTTGGAAATTGCAAGCCACTGTTAACTAAAATGAGTACTTATATGGAGTAGAATCATCAACTGCATAGCCATGAACAATAGAAACAAAGGAGATCATACAAATTCATAGCCTGCTCGCAGACTCACTGTCAAAATGTAATTTTGGTCAACAAATTCAGTAATATAAAACCAAAGGATTCAGATAGTTTTTGTTTGAAGTAGGCCTAAAAGTAAGTGTTATGAAGTTTGTTCATCATCATTTCAGACAACCTTGCGGAGTAGCAACAACAGACGATGGATCAATTTATGTTGCTGATACTGGAAACAATCGCGTGGAAGTGTTTAATAACAATGGTACCCTTCGGAAATCAATTGATCTGTCATCACTGGGACATAAACCGCCATTTAGCATTGCATGTAAAGATGATAGGTTCATTGCTTCTACAGGTAAATATATTACAGTACAATCAAACCTGTTATAATGGTGTCCCCTCTATATAGAGGTCACCTGTCTATAGTGGGTCACTATGGCAATGTCCAAAATAGTATTTTCTATTGAATCAACTATGCATATAAAGGTCACCAGTGTAAAGTGGTCAATTTATCAACTTCTCATAGCTGGCTGTTATACACAGGTTTTACTGTATAGAGCTTTTTCACATCAACCATGTTGGTGTGGTATAAGAATACATTCTTCGGGGTTATGGTCTTTTCAAACTCCACCACCATCCACCAGGGTTAACAATCTTTTCTTCAAATAATTCTCGAGGGATTCAACGGGAGCCTGTGGAAAAGCTCAATATAAGTAACAAAGACTACACATTCATAATTGTTACTAATAGTTTCATGCTTCACAATCAGCATGATGTAAACATAGATGCTATCCCTGTATGTTGGTAAGATATTAAAGACTTCATAATAGAAATAACGCAAATACTTTCAATATTTAATATGATCAATTATTGACGATCAATCTTTTTATAATTGAAGGTAAAGGTTGCGTGTTAATAGCTTCACTCAAAGGCGGTAACAGAATTCAATGCATCCAACTGAAACAAAAAGCTTTACAAGAAAGTAGCAGCACACCATATCACGTGACCATTAGCCAACGAGGTCACATTTTAGTATCCAATAGAGATCTTAACAGAATTGAAATTTACAACTTTGAAGGAGAATTTGTCAAATGCTTTGGATCCAAAGGTATAATATCAATACAATACAGCGTATCAAGTCCTTGTTATAGGCCTATATATCTTTGAATTTAAGTGCAAATTCAGTTGAATGCATTAAAAATCCTTGATATTTATGACTTTCGCTTAAGAAGGTTACACTGTTTCTGAGTGTAAAAATATGTAACAGGGATAAGCTCAGATGGCAGAGCAACCAACTTCAGATCAGATCATATCTGATCGACTGTGCTTCAAATCCCCCTAAGGTTAACTCAGCCTTGACTTTATCTGAAACATCAAATGAGTACCATCTGAGGATGGTGGATGGAATGGCCCAGAGGGAATTGCATTGTGAGTAGCTGCGGCGCATCGTTGCGCATTGACAATCAAGACCTATCTGCCATGAAATATGTTGAAATTGATCTGCAGTGCCGCGGCTGAGATCAACAAAGAGCGTTTAAAATCCTTGCTCTCAGCAAAAAAAGCCACTCTTCTAGAAATAGAGGAGTGGTACGGGTGCCTTCGGTAGGGCGACACCGTCTACATTACTTACTTTACATAGATCATATATGGATCTGCAGTGTCGTGGCTGAGATCAATATTAACATCATTGATCTCAGTGGAAAGAGCCATTCCTCTACAAATAAAGGAGTGTTATGGGTGCCTTTGGTAGGGCGATACCATCTCAATTACTTTACAGCATATATGAGGATTAAAAGAAAGGTTCCGACAGTTTTTGTTTTTCCTTAACTATGATGATTCAACCTAATCAACAAAATAAGCAACAGTCAAACCAGTATACAGTGTCTGACAAAATGTTTAGCATCCTGGAATCCTACAACATTTGCAAAAGAAATTCCAAAAATTCTAAAAAAAATAAAAATTCCAAAGGAAAAAACTGGAAACTATTTCAGTTCTCGGCAAAGCTTAACTTTTTCATAGGTTCAGGGTCCGACAAGCAACCTGGTAACTAGGTTCCAGAAGGCTGGCTAAAATACTGAAGAAAATTGATGTTGTTTCATTTTTCTCCTCAAAGGCTGGGGTAAAGGGGGAAAGGCTGTAGATACAATTGTGGAAATAATGTGAAATTCTAATGTGTCTTATTTAAGTAACTTCTTTCCTTTAGCAGGATAGCCTGCTACCTTATATAATTTAATTTGTATATTAAAATCAGGCACAAGAAGAAAGCTAACTGGCTTCATTCTGAATAAATAATGTAGTAATGATAATAATTATTTGATGTTATTATTATAAACAGGTATAGAAGATGGTGAATTTAATGGTCCAGAAGGTATATCAACTGATAGCGATGGTACAATAGCAGTATGTGATCATAATAATCATCGGATACAATTGTTTGATTATAATGGTCATCATATAAAGACACTGGGAATAAAAGAAAGTTCAATACGTCTTGATTACCCTACATCAATATCTATGACAACACTCGGTAGTATTGCGGTTGTTAGTAATGTAACTAATCAAGTGACAATCATTAACTGATGGATATTGAATCAATGATAGGCTACACCAGAATTACTAAAATGTCAGTCATCGAAATTGCTGCATAGCCCTAAACAAAGAACATCACTATGGTTTGAATTATCCGTATTTCATATTTTAAACTATTAAAAAGAACAATTTTACTTACAAGAATAGCAGATTACAAACTCAATTCCACACAATTTACCAAGGGTTGATATGATCTCGCTTTTAAGAAGTATACGCACAGCCTCCATAGCATATGCTTACAACAGCCAATGAATATACACACCTATTTACATCCAACTGTTACAATTAAGGCATTTGAAACGGTAGCTTATCTTCTTGCCATCAAAGATATTTCTTCTATATCACATTGTTAATATTGAATAATAAAGGTTGAGTGTTATATATTATGATTGCACCACAAGTATATTGTTCATATAAACATTGGCACATCAATGAGTACTTAGCATCGTATAGCAGTTCCAATACCCATAAAAATACCAAATGAGCCACCTCCTTGCACCATAATTTTACCAACTGATGACATTAATTCTCTACCACGTAACCCACTCCTGGCACAGAAAAGAGGACATATAAATATATTAGATTATTATAAACAATATGTTATAGTATCTTTATTAACTTACTACTGGCCTAATATTTAACTAAATTCAGTTATTCTATCAATAATTTCATGAGTTGAGAATAATATAAACTAACCAAATGTAATCAGAATTGCCTAGAATTACTTGTCATTAGGCTAATGATTAAAAAATGCATGTAATTAGCCTTCACACTAGACCTACACTCAATTCATTAAATACATCAGACACAGACAATTTCAAATTGCATAACACTGCCAAGCAGAACCAAGCAGTTGTTACCTAGACATGGCTAAGACTGTAGGCCTACAGTTCGATGCCTGCGCCTTGAAGATCTGAAGGTTTGGTTTTTCCTTGCTTTTTACTTTGTCGTCTTGTTGTTTGCATTGTAGTTTGATACTTTGAGTGAAGTTGAGCGCATGTTTTTGATTTACAAGAAATAATATATCAAGTGTACTTTGAGAATCACATAGTGTGTATTTGTAGGACTACTACATAAAATGTAAAAATTGTTATTGACGGGCGTTATGTGTAATGAACGGTTTTACAACTTACGTTCAACTAAAAGATATCATTTGTTCCAATGGAGATCGCCGCTTGTTTTATTGAATAAATCGCTGCTTCGATTTGCAACGCGAGAATTGAGAGATTTCTCAAGGTAGGATTAATAAGAATAATACGAGAGAAAAATGGAATTAAGATTGGCGCGCTCTCCGTACAGAACATTTGTTAAAATTTCAAAAATCAATAGACATTATTATTCTCTGTATATATTGAAAATTAGCTCCAACTATTTTCTTCAAAATATTAAAGGGAGAATACTGACCGGGGAACGTTGCGCGCGGAACTTGAATTCTTCATACCAAATTCAAGTACTCGTTTTGAAACAGAGTCGGCCTCGCCTTAATTCTATTGTTTTGAACGAAATAATCAAAAGCATGAGACAGGAACAAATGTCGAAGCCGTGAACTCGTGACAATCATCAACGAATCAATGTTTTTGAACAACGATTTATTCCATGTATTTAACTCAGATTCGCATAGTTTTATTGAATTATCACATTAGTTTGCTTTTGGTATATTTATCCTTGGTTATATTTACTGAAGTTGCCTTGTTATTAGTTGGCAAGCTTTTATGGACCGATCGTTACATCAAAAACATGAAAAAGAACGATAGTCGATACGCAAGATGACCTAAGATGTCAAGAAACACAAGGATTTGGCTTTATAACAAAAATAAAAATGTTAAACAAGGTTCTTGTTTAGTGTTACTTTCGTTCAACATATCAATCGAACTGATCGAACTAAAACCGCTTCTGCACATCATACTTTTTATACTGTTGATCACATAATAAACAATACATTAAAGTCCAGAACGTGATAAAATAAGTACGTAGTATAGCTCCCAAATTGTGATTTTAATTTGTTCATTTGAAATGCTTTACCATAAAATCAACATACGGCCAGAATAATAAAACGAAGCTCACTCGGAACTCACACGCACGGCAGCTTTTCTCAAAGCTTTGTTTAAATTGATGACGTATGAGTTGGTTGAGCGCGCAATGTTCCCCGGTCAGTATTCTCCCTTTAATTAAAAAAAAAACTATTATATTTTGCTTTTTGAAACATACATAAATGAAAACTAGATGGTCTGAGTTTTCGAATGATATGCGTTTCATCTATATTGCATTTTGATAGCAAACACAAATCGAAAATGAAATTTTCACCATGAAATTACCCAATTTTCTCGTAATCTTTAGGGTAATAACGGGCTCTATTTTTTCACTTTTTGACTAAATTACTTCAAACTTCGCCAAGTTGATATTCACTTCATTATCTTTTGGTAAAATAAGTTTCATTAAATTCCGAGAAGGTGTTTTTTTTTTGTTTGCGAGTTGACATGGAGTGACCCCTTAATGGACTACTTGAGAGTGACATTGATAATTATCAGACCAATGGCTTTGTTAGGCTGAACATCTTTGTAAATGCTTGTAGTGGGGCTCCCTAAGGTAACCTTTGTGCATAAAATGATACCACTTCGAAACATATACCAAATGGAAGCTCTTTAGATTACCTTTAAAATAAGCGTGAGACCCAATTGATGCGCCAACCGGAAGTCAGTCAAAATGCCAGTTACATTTTCGCTTTCTATTGCGTCCGCATGTTACAAAAACTCCTAATGCACTACGATTTTTACGAATAATTTTATTTACGTGAATTTTACGCGATGCAATTACTTTTACGCTATTTTTACGCGATTCGTAATTTTTCATTTTACTTTTTTACTCGATTTTTACGTGATGGAACCAAATTTACGTGACGTTAACACGACATCTACGCAATATTTACGCGATTTAACGTTCACAGTGATGTGGTGCAATACTATCATCAAAAACTAGCAGAAATTGGAATACCAGTAAGTGCAATGATAGCAATTAATTCATGTATGAAGCAAAAAGTATTGTTTTGATTTTATTTTTATAAATTCGAAGGATAAAGACGAACAAATAACTACGCATGCGCAGTCAGCTTGCTATTTGGTCTCCTTCACATTGCTACTGTGTCCTTATTTCGTCATAATTGTTTTTCACACACTGATTAACATGTCGAATAACGATGTAAAAAACGTTGATTTACATTATTTTAATGATATTTACATAATTTGCTGTTATCAAGCGAAAATTGAAGGAAAGAACGGATCTTCATTAATTCTGCTTGAAAACTACATTATTACAAGGCCAGAACGTCAATTACGTCATATTGATTGAAGGTGTAACATGAAATCGCAATTAAGTAAAACAATATTGAAAACAAATAAAGACCGAATAGTGGTATAAATCTCTAACTAATCATGGTAATCCGGGATGGTAACCTATAAAAGTCACTATGAAAGTTGAACATTCTGAGTTACAGATCAACATTAGCATAGTCCAGGGAATATGCTACTTCTGCATTCCGAATTTAGAGCCATTAGTACAATTTGCCAGATGCAAACGCTATTGCATGTCAAACGATCTCATTCATTCATTGATATAATGAATTTTGTCTTGCATTTATCATAATCTTGCAGACATAAATAGCAATACCAGCAAATATTATTTCAGCAATATTCAACTGTTGCTGGTAAATTATCCATTTCTACTTAAATCACAGCATTCCAATGTGAACAGATCAGAGCTGTAGTTGCTGTATTCATGTAATACATCGTACATTGCATTATATACTACATTAAATTTGGACAACATTGTATAAGAATTATCCTCAATTAGAGCCTATAGGCTAATGTTGCTACATATCTTGACAGCAGGGCTACTGCATGGTTCAACCCCGGTTTAACGCTGTGAGTGTCTGTACATTCCTGTTTCTTGCCCAACCTTTTTATAATCATTAATTAACCATAACTGTTCCCGTTTAACCAGCTCTTTGTATATACTTTACTGGTATTGTTTTAATAATGCTTCAATGAATGTCCGTTTTTGTGACATTAAATATGTTAGAATACAGTTTGTTGTAAAATTAGATTAATTAATGAGGGCATTGCTGATGCACGACGATTGGCACCAGATATATGAGTCTAACCTATGACATTTAAGTTCACTTGATTGCATTCAAGTTGTCGTTTTTACTAGCTTTACCAGTTTTGACCCCCAATAATATTGATAATACAGTCCTCTTGGTTGCATCGGTTTTAGCTAGAACAATAGCCGCTTAATTCATTTCATAACGTGGAGAAGGATTAAATTTTGTATTCCCTTGAATTTTTGAATGCGAGTTGTTTCGTTTGGACATTCTCCAGCTCGCTAACTGTTTTTGTTATCAACACTGAGGAATTGAAGGTAATTGCCCTGCAAGCTTATGGATATATCAGTGCACTACAATGATGACCGCGATGTCTTGAAAGTAGCGAGACACCATATGTTGGTAAATCTTAAACTTGAAAAGTTCAGTATAGAATACTATTTGGTATATACGGAGAAGTCATTTTGTCAGGTTGTCAGTAATTTTTCATATGACAGCTTCTTTGATTTCTCTATGTAGCCAAGGCAGTTCCAGTCTGTCTGTGCTGTTAGATATTCAATACGATATCCAACCGTTTAACTGAATCTGTTTGCCTATATTAGAACTGTAGCTAATAACATGGCCTAATATCGTCATGATCGTTATGAGATGTCTTCACGTGAAATTTACGATAATAGATCAGCAATACCGCCAAAATATTTCAATAAATACAGCTAGCCTAGCTACATAGGTCCGGCGTTGAGCCAAATCACAACAAACCACTGGAAGAAAGAGAAAAAGAAACAGACTGGTTTTCGTGAGAGCCGAAAACATTCATATAATAATTTTTGAACTTGACTGACAATCGTGACCAGAACACCTTCATTTAGCCATGGTCCACTTTTTTCCAGGTGTTACTTTAGTCGAGTACTATATGCATGCACCCAAGATCAACAAATTTGTATTGTACGGATGAAGAAACTCTGCTGATAAAACCCGCTAATTATCAAACGTACAACCTCAAATATTGAATATCCCTGTTGCCTTCTTTTATTTAGGGTTTTGCTCATGTCAACGTGAACACGGGCGTGAACAGCAACGTACATAAATTAAATGTCATGATGTCTTTCTTACGTCTTTATATATATCTGATAACATCACTCATATTAGATGATTTCCAGAAGGCTTCTCCATAACAAAAATAACTTGACACCTTAACTATCATTGTCCGGTTTTGCAATAAGAATTGGAAAATAAACGATGGAAATAATAATACTAACCGTCTACTCGAATACGTGAACCTTCGATAACAAATACTGCAAGTTCTTGTTCAACAATGTCGATGATCGAGATCAATCGATTGAAAAGAGCAGGAACTGCTACGATTATCGGTTACAAATACGGTTATCCATTAATTGCACTAAACAGGTTGCTCCGGGGAGATTACCCGACAAATTGTTCTATTGAGAAGAATGTGAAAGAAGGACATTGAATTCCGAATGAATCGCGATATACATAACTCGGTGTTCGCTACGCTGCGAGATGCAGAGAAGCTATTTTTCAATTGCTTAACTATAAACTACAGTATTTACGCAACACATCAGTCCTTAGAAAAGTATGATGATGATGATGAATCTGGTCATCTATCCAGTCAGGCTGTTTCATCAGAATCATTAGCAGTGAGTGACAGATTATAAAGTAATGATGCTTTAAGGTATATGACAGCACTTCAAAATACAAACATTGAAAAATTGATAGAGAATAGAGTTTCGCAAAGTAAAATCAATGTCATATTGCGCATGCACGAGTTTTGGAAATTATTAAAAAGCTGTTATATCACTATAAATTGACCGCGAAGAGTAACATATAGCAACAGATAGCATACCTAATTTCTCTAAACCATCGCTGGGTATTTTTTAACCATTTTGATTAAAAATAAGGTAATTTTATTTTTCACCACATGTAGAAGCTACATAATTAATTAATCGTAATTATCTGTCTTCGTATATAATTTCCGGTTGGGGTCTCACGCTAAATTATGACCAGCATTGCATTGGCTTTCGTTGGTACATCTTTCACGGTGGTATCACGATTTACACAAAACTGTCGCTTTTTTACTTGAGGGAGCCCCACTATTGCTACGGTAACGTACAGTGACTCAGTCTCAGTGAGGACATATCACAGCTCACAGGAAAGAAGGAGGTGGTCTGGAATCTATAGGAGTATTTAAAGTGTATGTCATGTCGCCTATTGGGACACAGCAGATTTGGATAGAACTTTTTATCTATCTGTACAATTCTCTTGTGGTGAACAATAGGTCTATCGTTCCCTTTTTGGTTTCAAAAGTGGAACAGCAACACAATAATCTCCATAATACCATGATCAGGATCAGGTCAATTTTGATAGATAGGGAAAGTCGAAAGTCGAGCCACGCTATGCAAAAACGCAACAGTGACATGCACGGTAGAAAAATATTTCTATACAAATCCATTCTGTCCCCAAAGGGCAAAGGCGATATACTTACAATGTCACTAAAACTTACTTCAAAGCTGCATAAGTTCCAAACAGCGCTGCTGAACTCATCCCGACTGCACACCCTATCATGAAGCCAACTTTAATGCGATCGAAGCAAGAAGGGTGGCCTGGTGCTCTCTGCATCTTGAATCACAGTCTTGAATGTGATACAAACTGCTCACTTACAGAAACTCTGCGTTAACTAAACTTTCAATAATGTCTCACAATTTGAGCAACACGATTTGGCAGCCCTAATGGTTTGACCTCAGCTGCAAATGGGAAAGTCACTTTAAAAATGACGTAACTTCCGGGTAAATTTATAGAAAGCTTTGTTTGTAACGGAAGTCGAAGAAAATATTGAACGCGGAGTAAAACTCATAAAAGACATGTGCGCTTGAAGCAAATTTATCTGCAAAATCTATGAAATTAAGAAAAATGATTTAATTTGTTACTCTTTCACATGTAATATTGATCTAAATTGTGATTAAGGTTACTTAGATGAGTCAAAGCACAGCCGTCAGTTTATTATAATCCTATGTTTTTGAATTTTATAGGGTAGAATTACAGTATTCAAGCATTTTTGTTTGAATTTCGTGCTTTTCAAAGAGTCTCACGATAACCGTAAACAAAAGGGATTTCTATACAAATATCGAATTTTTGGCGGGCGATACGAATCAAACCTTGAATGCAGTTGTGAATTCATATTATGCGCGTAAATACCCTACTACTGCGAAGGGTAAATGTAAAATCACGTCGTATAACGGAAGCAGTCCAATTATAACACATTGTACTGTGCTAAGAAGGAGACTGGAGTCTTCATAAATATCTTGTAGTGATGCCCATCCGACGGAAAGCATTTTCTTTCAAAGGGAAAGTAAACATTACTCCACGAAAACCACCGACAGAATTGTCAGCTGCTGTGTCAACCGAAGAAGTTCATCCAATAGTTGATACAGAACTTACTGAAGTTGATAAAGGCACATACGTTTGGCGTACAAGACTCAGGACAAGAAGTTTCATTGCGAAGAAAGTCAATCAAAAAGAGAAAGCAGTCGGGCAGGGAAGAGACAGCGTCTGTCTAAGAAGCTTCCGCAAACGTAAAATGGCAGACCGCGATGAAGATGGGGAGAATAAACCCGAACAAAAACAGAAGGTTAGTTTATTTCATCTGCTTTTGAGAACGTCAATGTTTGCAACTAGAATATGTTAATCCTTTTATATTATCATAGAGATTTTGATTTCATGTGTAGTTCGTGAAATGTTTGTGAAATCTCAGCACGTTGCAAAAGATAGGCCTATATATCGCCAATGAAATTCGCAAAATGTTTTCAGACTAGTGTTCGGATTGATTAGCCTACTGTCAACTTGTTATCAGTCTATTTGGAAGATCCAATTATTTAGATTGTTGAATCCAACTGAGAGAGCTGATTTTTCGATTTTCGAAACATTTGAAGTTTTATTTGTTATTATGTTGATCTATTTTTTGAATCAATTTTTTTACCCTCCCAAAAGCCAAATGCGGGCGAGCCTATCAAATGTTTGTTGTTGCTTGATATCGGAAATAATAAGACCTGAGTTGACCTGAGTTGCTTAACATATTTGATTACAGAATTGTATACATGATTTTATTCAGGAAATTTGCTAACAAGATAGTGATATCCTTCGTCAGATTGTGAAAATAAGCCTGAAAACTTCCGTTCTGAGTCATACATATAGCTGCATCTACTTTACTGTCTTGTATTGTATTTTAAGTGGAAATGCCGGTCATGTTTTTCAAATTGACGTAAATATTTGCTGTTTCTACAAGTACAAGGACAAGTATAAGTACAAGGCCTATGTTTCAGCCCACTGTCTATGAATAAGACATTATTATTTCTACAAGCTCTGAAGATTGTGAATTTTGTTTCGTCTAATTCAGAACACATGTTGATGTTTATCATGTCTGACCCTTTAGCTGCAAGATAAAAGACAAATGATATCATCAAGTGTCTATAAACTTGATTGCTTATCCTTTTGACTATTAGAAGACAGATAATTCGTTCAATAACAAAACATATTATTTCTTTCGTATTTTTACCAATTTTGCACAGGAGAGGGCCATTTTATATATCTGTTTGAACAAAATATGCTTGAAAATGATCCAGGATTCCTGTTTTAATGTCATGATATTGATTCTCGTTTCATGAGACTATTTTTGACAAATTCCCATGTGATGTTATCAAAAATAGTGATTATCGGTTCATATTTTTGGAACCCCTCAACTCCTTTGGAAGCAGGCCTTTATTACCCTATTTGTATATATATTATGGTAGAATTTCAAGGTAATAATGAGGACCGATAATAGACAGATAATCAAAACTTGGTTTCAAACAGGCGAGGAAGGTTCAACAAAATGATCAGCCTTCTGGAATCCGATAGAGGCATTTTTATATTTTCTTCTCGTTTTTTGTTGTTAAGGTTTGACGAATAAATCATAAAAATATCAATTTTCTTCTAAATTTGCTCAAACTTTCTGGAATCTAGGACTGCAGGATTCCCTCTTTTGTTGAATCCTGTCCTGCAGATTAGTACTGTAAACTGTGGGATGTTATCAGCAGAAAACAAGAGTGTTGCAATCTGGTGATGCATTAACCCTCTGAAGATAATCTTCTCAACAAGGACCAAAAACAATCCAGGTCATATGAACTATTACAGAATATCATATTTAATTAATACAAGGATGATTTCAAATTAGAAAACTATTCTTGAATTAGAACAATACGATTAGTTATAAGTGTACAAATACTGAGGCATTACATCTAATCAGACATAAGAATTTTCAGAGTTTTAGCGGATTTCAGACTATTTTTACCTGTGTGAAACTCTATTTCTCACTCTTTCCCATTGAAATTTATCAAGATATCCTAGATTTCAAACTATTTTTAAATTTTGAATTCTCATGTCTGATCTAATGGTTTTCAAATTTTAAGAAATAAAATTTTCAAATTTATATATAAATCTAGCCTGCTTGTGACAGTGAGTCTGCGTGCAGGTTAATATAAATTGCCTTTCGGGACAAAATAAACTGTTGTATAGGTCTACCTTCTCTCTAGTGGTGAAAAATATTGCTCAATTATTAGTTTCAAGGAGTTCTATTACGAGAATCTTGAAAATACCATGTTCAAGGTCAATTTTGACTGGGAAAGAATTTAGCAATGCGGAAACTCTATAAGGATAGAAAAAAGTTCTACCCAAATCCGTTGTGTCCCAAAAAGCAGCAATAGAACTCCAAATTCATTTACCTTATGTGCCGACTAGCCTACTTAAAGAACCTTACTACACCAGCATGTACAGATGACACAACTGAAAGTCATCAAAAACAACTAAAAGCATTTTGATTCATTCGAAATTTATTTCAAGAGGGAATACAAAGACTTACACATATGCAGCCAAATCAGACTTATGATATCAGAAATCAGATTCAACTTAGCAGGAGATTTGATTTTTGATAGATTAATTTGTTTATTTTGATTGTCTTGTATATTTATATGAAGTATAGAGAAAAATATAGCGGTCAGCCATCAGCAAATGGCCGATCAATTTCGTCTTTCTACCGGCAATTCGTTTCAATAGTTTTTTGTTTTTTTTATTTATATGCAGTTTGATAATATTTCTTGGCAATAATAATATTGTAATATCATGTAACATAATAACCTTGTAGGCCTACTGCTTCTCTAAATTATAATGAAAGAGAATTTCTATTGAAAGCCTTTTGCATCCTGTTCGGATTCTCCACATAAAATATCAGCAATAAAAATGACAGATCAAGTTTGAAAAATTATATTGTTCTTTGATGAAGTAGGTAAATTATGGCTATTCAAGTACAAGTAAGCATACAATTTGATTTCATTTATTTGCCATAAGAAATGTTTATAAAGGAAACAAGGATACAACAGACAGATGCAGCCTACGATTAAATAACATTTATAGAGATATGACACTCCTTCAAAGATTGACATTTTGGATTTGTTAATTACTAGACGAGGAAGCTCAGCAGTTTGGACCAAGAAGATATTCAAAACAAGATCACTGATCAAATTCGAATGAGAGATGGTGTTATGAAACTTATGTCAGCGTGTAGTACATTTCGACAAACAATTGATGCTAGTAAAAATTACCTTACAATCAATGCAAGAGTATTGGCGTTAATGTCAGCATTACAGAAAAAGAAATCTGAACTTGTTTTAATGGAATACAATAAAAGAAACAGGTTAGTTGATGGCTAGAAGTCTGTATTTAGGGTCCAACGAAATCCAGAAACTTGGGAAACCTAGTTTTAAGGAGGGTGGAAAAATTCAGAAGGAAAAAACAAAAAAATGTTGAATACTGTATAAGCAAAAATAATTAGAAAATTACGACAAATAAATTTTTAATTTTGATGTCATTAAAATTACTTATTCATTGATCTAAGAAGTTACGTTTGTGTAAGATAGAACATGACCATGTCTGTAGGCCTATCTTATCAGACTGGGCATTTGTAATTCAAACTTTCACAAACATGTTCAATCAAAATCTGATCGGAATGCGTTTAACCCCCAAATAAATCAGAAATATTCCAGATTGTTCGTACCAGTGGTTAATTTCCGGGTAATCCCATCTGAGTCTTTAATGGCCTTCCTTTACTTGCTACACAAGACTTATGATCCACATACATGGTTTGACTTTGACTGGCTCCAGGTCCCGCTTACTTTGATGTTCCGAGATTTGATAGTTGGTAAGCGGGACTTGTGTCCTTTGTCAAGTGTTGGGCAGGATTCTGCCCAACGCCCCTTTCTCTGATCTCATTGTTTTCATAAATTTTTGCGTCTTCGAAAGATGAAATAATCGGGGGTTCACATGGCGTCAAGTTAGGGATAAAAACATCTACCTTTAAAGAGTTTATACAATTTCTTTTTAATAATTGCTTGATTCTTGATCAAACTTACTAAAACACTGACTACAGTAATTAATCTATGGCTTTCCTCGCCACCACAACAATCATTCAAAACTGAGAAAGTTTGCAGCATTTTAAAAAGCAACAACTTGCCAGTATCAGTTTATTGAAACAAGAACAACAGCAGTATTTTTTGTAGTTATAATATTTTCAACAACTTTATAGATTTAAGGAGGATCATGACGCCAAATTTAAATTGTTTAAATCATCTTTAAATTGCACGCCATGTTCGCTAAAACAAATTTTGAATGAAGACGACCCCCTGGACAACTTCAAAATATTTTACGTCGTCTCGCATGGTTTGATGCGCTTCTTTTGTCTTGGAAAACAATAGAATGTGCAAAGGACACAAGTCTCATTTACCAACATATCAAAATTCGTCATAAAAATAAGTGAGACTTGGAGCAATCAAGATTTGACTTAAACATTATACAGTCGAACCTGTTATAGCAGTCACCTCTATACAGCGGCCACCTGTCCATAGCGGTCACTCTTTCAATGTCTAAAATAGTATTTTCTATTGAATCAAACCTGTATATAAAGGCCACCTGTCTATAATGGTCAATTTATCTACCTCCCATAGCTGGCCGTTATATGCAGGTTTCACTGTACTTTTAATTTGAATTCTTGCATCACCAGTAATTTTTAACTTTTGTTTTGCTTTCCGTCTTAGTGAAGGTGATGTCAACAACTTGAAACCGTGTGCTGGAACTTTACTCATTTCTGGTAAATATCATACTTACACTATTAAAGTGGCAGAACTACTTAGCTAAAACGTATTGTTTTTTCTCTTTTTAATACTACACCACTTTTTTTATTCCAGACATTAGGATACCTTTGATGTGGAAAGATGGAGCACATTTTAGAAGCAAGACTGGAGGTATTTTTTTTGTTTTCAATTTCAAACCAATGTTATGATGTCTGATTTAGGGTATGGAAAAACAGGAATGTTTCCCTTCTAGATTCTGGCAAGACTGTAACCTATAAACTGTAACGACATAATCAAACTATTTGCAATGTAATATAATGTTAAATATCAATCAGAATAGTCCAACTATGAAAGAATCATTTGAAATAACTAAGAATTAAGATCTACCTATATTTATTGCCATCCTTTTTTAGTTTTCTGCATTCCTTATTCTGTATTTACTATTGTTATTTCAGAACAATTATATTTCATGTTTTGCTTATTGAAGCATGGTAATCATGTTTATGATACATCACTCAAACAAGTCGACGTGTCAGATACAGATGTTAACTTTGATGAAATTGTCAGATTGTAAGTAAACTATGTCATAAGGATCGATATTTTTTTTAATTTTTTTTTTTATCATTTTTCCACGAACCGGGTAAGCTTACAGCTTTTTTTCATCGGGGTGGTTGGTTAATTTGTTAGTATTTTGAAGCTTGTGTGCGTTTAATAGCCGGATGCCCTTCCTGACGCCAACCTATAGTTCTTCGGACAGGGATTGAACCCAAGACCCTGCGGGCCGTGGTCCAACACCCTAGCCACTACACCAAGGCCGCACGTTGTCATTGACTAACGTAATGGTTTGAAAATGCAACGGATAATTGCGCTTTTGATGCATCACAATACATTAAAATTCATGCTATGATTATATATCACAAAATTGACCAGTAAGTTATTGACTATTTAAACAGTTTTTTTTATCTCAAGCTAAAAAGTTACGTCAAAAAGTATTTGTTATCTAATGATAGAATAGACACAAAGATGAGGCAAAAACCTTTTCAGTTACTCAGAGTTTCACACGTTTACTTTGCGTTCATCAGATGAACGCAATTACTTTATTTGATCGTTACTTTGTTTTCAACCGTCTGATGAACGCAAAGTAAACGTGTGAAAACTCTGAGTAACGGAAAAGGCTTTTGCCTCATCTTTGTGGCAATTCTATGTTATGCTCTGATAACAAACATTGAGTACTCTCACGTACATGCATGTGTTTATCTCATATTATATTATATTATTATCTAATGTTATATTTATTTTAATTTCAGTGATAATGTTGATGCTGATTTTAAATTACACTTTGAGATCTATTACACTGTTACACATAATCCTGATCATCATGCTGTTGCACCTATCCGTACCCCGCGTAAAGGCGGACAGACGTTCTCAGCTCCAAATTATTGCCTAGCTGGTCACATGCAATTTTCTATTGCTGATGTCAAAGGATCTACATCAACATTTGACCTTGCAATGGGTATGTCTTATTTAGTTGATAATTTGAAGGTACTTCTACTGTACGTTGTGAGTGCGTGCATTATTTTTTCGTTCTTTTATACTGTTTTTAAAAACTTTGCTTGTTAGATTAGAACTGTTTGAGTTGACTCATTTTATTGAATACTCATTTTAATGAAACAAAAAATAAAATTGAAATTTTGTTGTGCTTGTTTTTCTAACCACATTTCCATGCTTCCAGACTTTGTCGGACTCATATTGTGTAGGTACAGGATGTAACAAAGTAGCCTACAGGATCCAGGGAACCTGGTTCGTGGAAGCTAGCACAGGCGTTTTTTAATAATTAAGTCTAATTTCATTATTAAAAATCAAAAGTTTTTGCTTTCAAATTTGTTTATATTTGAAACTCATTTGATTGGGAATAAGTCACATTCCAGAGCTTTTTTCTTCTTTTCTTTAGAATTTTTAAGCCTTTTGATATCTAGTGTTGGAAGTTTCCTTTCTCCGACTAACTGATCCCCAAAAGGTGTAACCATTGGGCACCCTCCTGATTTTGGGAGTCTACTAAACATTATATACTAGTTAAGCACTGTTTCTTTTCTATGGAAATTATAATTTATTTAGAAAATTTCTAGCATTGGATTAATTTATTCTCTGCATTTGTTTTTTTAATGTTTTGTAGTTTTGTTGTAGATGTATACAAAAATCCACTGTAACCGAAATAATTATTAGTTTGTTGAACCACCAATAATTTGATAAAGTTACAAGTACTTGTTGCTTTAAATGACATTCATATAACATAGACAATATTTTCAAGTCATAGTCTAGAGATAATCAAGGCATACTATGCTTTATCAAACCAACCGATGGTGTATTATTCCTGTGCCATAAAAGTCAACTGAGTACTGTAATCTGTAATAGTATTCTTGAATTTATTTTTCTCTACATCTCTGAACTGAAAATTTAATTAACACAGGAAACGGGATGATATTATGTTAACATAATTTCTTTAGTAAAGAAATTTTGTCTATCATCTGATTGGTTGAGAGTTATGACACTCCAAATCACCATATCAACATAATTCAAAACTAGATTCGTAAACACAATCGATCTTACAATTTGAACTTGACATCTCCAATAAGAATTTTTAGATTGATCAATATTTTTTAAAACTATCAACTTAATGAGTAAGAAAATCAAAGTAATTGTTTGTAAAAGTTGTGCTAGTTATTGTATAAATTAATCGGCGCACAATTTCATATGAGCCATTGCTTCAGGAGAAAATTGAAAACCGAAATTCACTTTCCGTTGCTGCTTGTGATTTTCTGATGTCTTCTTGTTTTCTTCTTACCTGTCCTCTTGGTGTACCATATTGCTCATTGAAAACTGTGCGCCAACTGCTCATTATTATTACTTCATCTATTATCTTTATTTTTTTAAAAATTTTATCATTAGGTGGTAAAGGTGCTAGTGCTACAACAGCTTTAGGACAAGCTCATGAGTTGCCAGACAATGAACTAGCGTTGTGGGGTCAGATTTGTTGTGCATTATCAGCACAACCTATGTGTATGACAGATGATCAGATATCAGGAACTGTTAGCTTACAGGTTTGTCAAGTATATCATTGTTGATTGGTCATACATCTGATATTTTCAAAGCAAATGATCAGAGTTGTATCAAACTTTTTAAATACTTTCAGGATTTTTAAATTAATGCTGATGATAGTGATTGTATTATTCTTCAGGCTACCACAGCAACAACGCAACAACAGTGGACTGAGCATTATTGTATACTACGAAAAGCATCAATAGATTGCTGGAAGATGCCATATAATCAAGATGTAGACGGTGATAAAATATGTGATTATTCTATCAAAATGAAGCCGGTAAGATTTATAATGTCAAGTTAGCAGCAGACAAGTACATGTTTCTGGCCATTAGCCTTCATCAGTTCTGCTCAGTGAGCGAACAAGGAACTTGCTTCGGTATATACCTAAGTCAAGATGAGTAATCAATGTGGTGAAGAAATTCATCACATGAAAAAAACATCTGTGCCAAGTAATGTCAAGTTATGAACTCTAATTTTGTAAAATAATTTTTTAATTTTTGTTTTGTTCATTCCACTAAAGATTTCCATCGGACTCTAGTTTTCTTTCTGATGAAAATCAACTCTTAAATGTTTCTTCTACAGTCATAACGTAAATCTAGTTACTCAATTTGATTGTGCTAAATAGTAAGTAGGTTTGACATACAGTTTTTCTAGTATTTATTAAAAGCAAAGTGAGAATGCATAAATCCTGAATGGAGCCAACTGTGTGACAGATTAAAAGAATAAACAAGACACTGCCGAAATCTTGAAAAATTTTCATCTTTTTTGTTCTTGTACTTCGGCATTTAATGCTGAAAATTGTGCAATTTCTCCAGAAATCTACCCTTCACTTTGTGTGGTTTATAATTTCCTTTTTGTTTATCATTTACAGTGATTAAAATCACATAAGCAAGAAGCTTTTTTGCGTGGGAACGAAGGACTGAACAGTCACATATATATATACATCAAATTGAAATTACGATGGCATTTGTTTTATAATCAAAGTTACATACAGATAAAATACAAGTTTGTGAACCGACAAAGGATCTTAGCCAAGTCTCCCATAGGGATTGTGGACACTCTACCATTTATTGTGCTACCAGCCCACTATTCTGCGATCTGGGATTCCACCTTTTGTCTGACCATGTCTCATGCCTACAACGTCCCACTGTGGCACTGTCTTGATTTTTATTTCTTTTTTTTTATCTGTTCAGACAATGAATATATCTCAACCGAAACTACCTGAGTTGAAACAAGATCACCTTCTTATTATAACATCAAGTGGTGAAGAGAATGAGCCAGTACTTGCGTTTTCGAATGAGGATGATATGAATAGATGGAAAATTGCTTTGAAACAAGAAATCGTCAACTGTTCAGCATGGAGGAGTGCCTGCGAAAGATTCATGCAGCCAAAGCCTTTACTCAAATCTTTAATTCAAGTTACATCGACAAGACTTTACGATCAAATCAAAATGGACGATGTAGATGGTAGGTTGATATCAATTATATTGTGCTTCTTTATCTGATTCGATTGTTGAAAGGCCGATTGTTATATATGAAAGGTGTTAATTCATTTCTGATTGGCTAATAGAATCTCAACAATTCTAAAGTCCTGGGCAAACGACAGCAACATTTGCACGATTTTTAAAACCTTCAACAATCCTTGTCGTTTAGCCACTCTTTTGATTTCGTCTGACGTGTTGCATTGTGTTGTGTATTTTATTTGTCTTTGTGTTTGATGGCCATCAAAAATTTTTCAAGTCTTTCTAAGGATTTTTGGTATTGATTGTCTTCGTTATCCTTTTCGAACAATTTTTCCATGCCTTCTTTCTAAGCTCAGTCCGAGTTGTTCTAAGAAAGTCTTAGAAAGTTGAGTTTTCTTAGCTGCTCTTGAAAAGACTGCTTCAGAACACGAAAAGCACACGCCAGACAAAAAAGATTTGTTGCACAAAAATAGATAATAGATAAAAGAGCCCTCGGTTTGATAATTCTCAATGTTGCGCTCAAACTTGTTTGATAATTGTTTATTGACTCATTCTAAAATATTATACAAGTATACCCAGAACAGTTTTCTCCGCCAATTGTAGCTCTACATCTTCAAAAAACATATCATTGTAATCATTATGATCAACATATTGTTATGACAACCTCCGTTTTTGAGATTTTGCTGTTTCTCGGATCAAAATACAATCTACCAGCGGTTTCCTTACAAGGGAATAATATCTTTCTCCTGTGATTTAGCTTTATGTTGCGACGATAAAGCAATTTTGGCTTCTCATTTTTCACCACGCATAATTAAACTCTTGTAGATCTTCTACTATTGATATCGAATTTAACAGAGGGTTCCGCCATTTAATAACAAACCAACATTATTGTAACATTTTTCTCAACTATTTGTTGTTTACTCAAATTATTTCTGGGAATCAGATTTATTGACTTGCTTTTGTTATAAAACAAATTTTGGCTTGGTGTTCATTCTAAATAGTTGAAAATACTTTCTCTAGAATTTAGTTACTGTGAAACTAAATCAACCCAAAGACAAGTTGTAGATAAGCGGGAATTTCACGTAATATCCCAACAACACTGTAGTGCGATACAGTAGGCCTACATACCATTACAATAATAAAACATTGTAATCTTATTAACATTGTACCTATATCCCTGTTTGTAGAAAAACCAACAGTTACGCCTTCGCCATCATCACTTTCACGGCAATCAAGTGGATCGCCAACAAGTCCAATCACCAATGGTAAACATATTGATGAAGCTATAGAAATTAATAATACTAATAAAACGGAAGCTGTAAAAGTAAATGATGAAGCAAACACTGAAATTGATAACAATTCTAAAACTGAAAGTAGGCCTGATGGAAACGAACCACCAAAGGAAATTATTAAAGTTCAAACAGAGGTATAAAAATTGATTATTTATAAAAAAGATATTGATATATACAGTGAATTATCTGTATAATTTTAACTCTTTAATTAAGATATTTTATTTGATAATCTTATCGCTCAAGGAATTGTTTATTGATATTCGAATTGATTTAATGTGAATATGCGCGTTGGTATTTACGAGGTATTCTATGATGCCAGAATGTTTTATACACTGCAGAGTCAACCTCTTTCCAAAATGACGTCATTGTGGTATCATATGCTGTATCAAAATAATATGCAAACTGTTTTTCAAAAAGTTTAAAATTAGCTAATTACATAAAATTCATTCAAAATTTGATATAATTCCTTGAGTGAAATGTTTTAACTTCTTCTTAGCAGATTAAAATACTACAATGTTCAAAATTGATAATAAGAAGTAATGCAATTGAATAACTACGGTATATAAAGTTATAAAACAGTCAATGTACTGTGATAAAGCATTATTTTAATAGAATTATTGATAATTATAAATTTCTGTCCTTATGGAATAGTGCTGATATAGTAAATGATATAATATTGGGACGTCCCATCTTTCTGTTAAAACTCTTTTTAAATCATATGTGTATTAGATACATATTGTAGTTCTGTCAAATTTCAAACACGTTTTTTTTCAACAGAAATATATGATTATTTGTTAATTGGAATATTTTCAATAATTTAACATCTTATCGCATCAATTTGGTATTAAAATTGATCATTTTATTATTCAACTTGAAATATGTAAAGAAAGCCAACATATATTATATAACATGATTGATACCTTCATTTATTTTAATTATGTCATACCGAGGTGAATATATCATTAACAGATCTTTATTTTATACAGTTGTGGTTATTTACAAAACTTCCATTTTCTTTTAGCTTGCTTGTAACTTTTTCATTTTGGATAATAGTAATGCTTCACGTTCTTTCATGTTAACGTTCAGCTCCAACTAAAAAAGATATGCAGATAAGTGAATAATGGGTTTATACAGCAGATGTGATATACACCATTTGTGCACAGGTAGCTCAGTGGCAGAGTGTCTGCGTTCTGTGCGCGAGGTTGGGGTTCGATTCCTCGACAGTGTACACATGTTAATTGTTTGTAGCATAATTTGTATGTAAATGTGTTGATGTACCCCAATAAACAGGCACTTGTGCTTAAGAGATGACTTTCAGTCATGAATGAATTTAAATGTAATACAGTCAAACCTGTCCTAACCGGACATCCAACAGACTGAAGGATTTTGTCCGGATAAGACAGGTGTCCGCTTAGGAGAGGTGTGACGTAATATAACGTAATCAACTAAACAATAGGAGGACAATAGTATTATAATTAATAATAATAGAAATAGAAAGGAGTCAGAGACCACACATTCTTATACTGTTACTTTAAGTTTCATGCTTTCATCCTGTCTGATGATTGCTATAAAAGCATGAAACTTAAAGTAACAGTATAAGAATGTGTGGTCTCTGACTCCTTTCCATTATTATTATTTACAGCTCTGCCATTTATGACATTGAGCACTATTTTCTTTGCTATTAGATAACGTCTAATAATAAATTATAATTATATATATTAGAGTAATTGTGTGGGCAAAACACCAATTTGAGTGCTCAATGCTAAAAGCAGAGCGATATAAATAGATCAAAGATCACAAGTTTACTCCGTTACTCTGAGTTTCGGGTAAAGACGCTCTTCAGACGGTTTATTGAATCTTGAATTCTTGAATCTTGAAATCTTGAATCTTCATTGAAAATTGAATTCAATAAACCTTCTGAAGAGCGTCTTTACGCGAAACTCAGAGTAATGGAGTAAACTCGTGATCTTTGATCTACTAATTATATATATTATATATATATATATTTCTAATGTCAAATTTCACAGAATAAATAATCTTTCGTAAACAACATTTCATAAACCAGGCAACCCATTCTGCATCTGCATTGTTTTAAAAATTTTAAAATAGTCATAGCTCGTATGCATGGTTAATATCTTTCTATGTATCATACAAACTCTCAAATTCAACCACACATATTGTCCCACTCCAGCACCTAATTAACATGCCTTGTTATTCAGTAACACCACGAGAGGAATATTAAACAGCTATACTCCCTCACTGCATAGTTGTCTAACGAACTACATATGTAATGGACTTTTTCTAACAATGTCAGTACCGTAATTAGTAAATTCCTATGTTTGTATATCTATAGTTCTATCATGTATAGTCATCTTTTCTAACTTGTAGGGCTACATCCTAAGTTACAGAGCTCTTAATAGCGGTCAGTTATGTACCCTATGCTACACCTCTTCCTGCCTAATACTAGCTCCATGTTGCTGTATAAACTCTCTTCCACCACACAATATGTATCTTTCCTTATCCTATAAATGGTATTCCTTTATGAAATTTTTCAACCAATCAGATACATGCTTCAGACTACCCAAATCAAAATCCATCTCTCTGTCGTTATAACATTCACTGTGTATTATTTCCTAATGAAAAATATATTCTATGGTAGAACAGCTTGATGATGGCCTGTTTTGGGGTGGAATCCCTTCCTGTGAAACCAATTCATGAGCTTCGTAAATGGTCTATAAACAGTTGGTTTTGAATTCATGAAACGTTTCTTTGATGGTAATGTCTTGCTTTTTCATACGTTTATCATTATACCTTGAGCGGATTGAGTTTCTCTTCTGCTATAGATTTAACAAGTGCTTCGATATCATCCGCTGTCATATTTCTCAATACTTCCAATAATTCATTATCAACATTTAGCTGTTCAATGGGAGAATCTTTTGTAATTTCTTTATTTTGACAATCATCACCTATCGTATATAATGAGAAATCACATTGAGATTTTAATTTGGCATATAAATAATTAATTGAGTGTATCGCCCGGACCACATCTTCTATTTCTAGAGGAGTGGCTTTTTCACTGAGAGTAATGATTTTAACACTCTTTGTTGATCTCAGCCGCGTGACACTGCAGATCAAATTCAACAGATTTCATTGCAGAAAGGTCTCGATTGTCAATGTGCAACGATGCGCCGCAGCTACTCGCAATGCAATTCCTTCTGGATCATTCCATTCGCCATCAGAAGATGGTACTCATTTGATGTTTCAGATAAAGTCAAGGCTGAGTTGACCTTCAGGGGATTTGAACCACAGTCAATCAGATATGATCCGGTCTGAAGTAGGATTGCAATGCCATCTGAGCTAATTCTCCTTTAGGTACATTGACCACTATAGACAGGTGGACTTTATATGCAGTGCTAAATTTCAATTCGTGAATTGGCTGCTATATAGATGTGGATAACACTGTAGTAATCCTTACATATGTCTTCTTCAGTCTTGACAGCAACGTCAGATTCTGATTTTTCTCCAAACTGTAATTCAATTAAACAATTTAAATACCGACACATGAGAAGACAATGAAAAGCAGAAGTATCAAACTCTGATTTTGAAAGTCGCCATAGAGGTAACCTTTTTCTTGGATTCTACAAAAATACTTTGGGCACTCCATTTCATTTATGGTATTTATTTATACCAAATACGGAAACTATTTAAATTTATGTTAAGCAACTTTGATTTCATGAACATTTAATTACCCAACTGTTTATAAATTTTCCACAAACAGTTCATGAACATTTTGACATTTCTGAACTGATTCTTTGACTGTTTCTCAAACACAGCAACATCGATATGTTCACGAACTGATTAATTTTGATGATTCGAAAAGTTTGTGGAAATTATTGACTTGTACAGTTCATAAATTGTTCATGAACTTTGCAAACTTTTCATCCGTAATTATTAACATTTTCAACAGTTCGCACACATTACAGAGTTCACAAAACGTCAATAAACAATGAAATGAATTACCAAATACATACAGACAGCAGATGACCATAACACAATATCAACATGGTATACTTTAGCATGCGTACCTGCCCCAAGGTTTTTTCTAGAACCATAAGAGGTCTATGAACTAAAGTGTGATCTTCCAACCAACAAATTCCCATGGGCTTGGTAGATATATTATACATTACGTCATTAAGATAATTGTCGCGGCTGATAACTATGACACATTTGACGAAGAGTTGTGATTTTATGACAATTGATGTTTTGTGACAGTGTGTGAATGGGGGTGTGAATAATTTCCCTTTTTTATATAGGTGCTATTTTCGATGTGCTAGAATTCACACATTAGTTTGCAAACCCTATGGTTTCAGAAACAACCTGGGGCTGGTACACAGGCTAGGCATACCTCAGTGGTATTCTTCTCTTCAATCGGATATTTCTGAATTGGTTGGATATATTTAAAATAAAGTCTTTCTTCCAAACTCTCTTCTAGGGGTGGCGGTTGTTCCATGAAAGCATCAGGTATGCTCTCAACCAATACCTAAGTAGTCAAACAAATATTGTTATTTAGATGGGTTAAGGATCTTGACTTTATATTTTGTGATTGGCTGTATGTATAGTGTATACACTGTTCTGACAAAAGATTGTTGCCTTCTGTTAGCCTAGAACATTTCCATATTTTCTTCTGGATTTATCTTGATGTTATGAATCATTCAACAATTTTATTTAATTTGCTTTAAACTTTTGGAATCTAGGGATTGGTGGGGGTTTAGTAGGGGTATGCCTGATCCCGTTTTTTTTTTGTTGAATCCCCCTCTGAGAAAAGTTCATGACTTCATGAATGTGGAATTTTCCAAATGTTCATAAAATGTTCATGAACTGGGAGCAATTTCACGTTCATGAACTGTTGACGAACCCGCCAAAAATATTAATGTAAAGGTCACAAGTTATTGGTTAACTGTTCATTAAGTTGATGAACTGTCCGTGAACTTGTATGGATTTTGTTCGTAAGCTGGCTGTATAGTATATATCTAATATATACTTAATCGGTTATAGAGGCACAATAAAGTTGTGGGAAAAAGTTTATTTCAAACTTTTTCACTGGAAACCTGCAAGTTTATTCAATAATTGAGAAAATACAGCTATGTTTAGTTTTGGGCAACTTCAATCAATTGTGCGTTTCCCAAATGATGATGTCATTTTCCAAAAATACAATAACGTCCGTTTAGGCGAACACAAAAAAGTATGGGAAAACAGCAACAAGATTACATAAGAAGAGAAGAAGCAGGATCTCATTCTTCTTCGTTGTTACATAATCAAATATATTTTATTAAAGTAAGTAGGGGAGACCGGGGAAACTTGGACCACTTTTCACATTTTTAATTATTAAAATTATTGTGGTTGTGCAAATGTAACAAATTTTATGTCATTAATTAGCCAACATGCTCAATTCAAAAGGGTAAGAATATCAATTACATAAATGTAGCAATTTTTCAAATATTTAGTGCGAAAGACCGACCATTTTAGAGGGGAGACTTGGGACACAGTGGGGTGACATGAATCAGGCATATTTTCTCAAAATTTCATTAAATAACTGACAATTTACTTTCCAGTACCACACACTACATCTGTTGCTTTGACTTAGGAAGTTTATTTGATCAAAATTAAGCCAGCATGCCAAGCAACAAGTAATTTTAGCATTAATAAATAAGATTAATTTTTGACACACCTGTCATCAATCTAATTGTAATTGATTTAGCAACTTTATCTTCACAAAGTAAAAAAGTCAAATATAGCGCATATAAATGAAAATAAACTCATATCTCAACCAAATGCGATTAGTTACCCATTCGTGGTTGATGCTAAAACGCGCTGTTCCATGTCTCCCCGTTTGACTTTCCAGCAAAAAATGAGGTGGCACTCCTCATCAACAGGAATGTATTCAAACATTTTATATCAAAAGATTCATCAAAGTAAAACCGTTGCAATGGCACCATTCAAAATGGCAATTAAACACTTATTCCAAAATTAATTGAATCAAAAGAGAAATCGCAAAACACATGTCGATCATCGTAAGCTGTACACTAAAATTTCTTGATAATTAGTTTTTGTTAGTTATTGAAATTTAGGGAAACAACATGAAATGAAGCGATATACAACATATTAGAAGATGATTTACATGGGTAATCAGGAACGCTCTTGTCCAATGTCTCCCTAGGTCCAAGTCTCCCCCACTCTTATCGGCCATTTTGAAGGTTTAAGTTTGGCAGTACCAAACTTTTTATTCATTTGTTAATCAAATGAAATGTTTTACCTGGATGTTTCTAATTACTTGAGGTTGTCTGTGTTTGAACATAAATTGATACAGCTTGTAGTGTTGGAATAAACTAGAATGACAGTTGAGACAAATGATTCGGTGATTAGGAGACAAGAAACAAATGGAATTGAGAAGGAACATAGTTCGCTTATTCTATATATGGTTCTAGGTTTTTATTAGAGACATGGAAATTTTCAAACTTTTAGCGGATTTCAGAATATTTTCACACTTGTGAACTCTACCTTGTGAAAAACAATGGCAAATTTCATGAACAATTTATGGACGTTAAACCGCCCCAATTTTCATAAACTGTTCATGAACTGTCCATGAACCTTCACAGACAGTTCATGAACAGTTCATGAAAATGTGGGCCATTTGAACTGTCTATGAACTGTTCACAAAATTCTGAACTGTTTCTCGCTGTGGTAGATATTGCTTTTTCCCATCAAAATCCATGACAATCAGTCCAGATATCCTTGATTTCAGACTATTTTGAAATTTGAATTCTCGCGTCTGTTATTTGCTCCACCCCTGAAAAAAATAAGTCAACTTCATGGCCTGTTCAGTTAGCAAACAGTTCATGAACTAGTTTGTGAACATTAAATGGCCTAACTTTTATGGACTTTTCATGAACTGTCTATGAAAGTTAGGCCATTTAACGTTTATGAACTGTTCACAAAAATGTCACAATCAGTTCATGAATTTTACAAGCATGACATGCATAGCTCTAGAAAATTTGAAGAATTTTATATTGTTTTGAAGAATATTGTTTCAATGATGCTGATCGGGTTATCATTGGTGTGATTCACCGAGAAAAATTAATGGATTGTTTTAGCGTTTGTTTTGATTTATTCATTTGAATTAAAATTATTCGGTTTATCCGTTTTGATCGTTTTGTAATGTGCAACGGAGATTACCTTTCATTCAGAAATTTATTTAGTCTTTGTTTTGTGCTACAACAAATTACTACATAACATCAACCTATCAGAATGCAGATTATCGATTAGTATAGTGCATTATTCAAAATATTACTATGATACAGCAGGAAAATGGTGAACTTACTTTTCAGATATATACACAAGAATCTTTTTGAATTCAATATTATTGACATTATCATCCGCATCATTTGGAAAATATTGTTTCAAAATCTCAGTATTCTCTTGAAGATTCATACCAGTTCGACAATGTTTTAATAACTCGTGAATCAAATTCAACAAAATAAATGTCGATATCAGCATCATACGTTCTTCAATGGCAAACCTGAGAATAATAAATATATAGCAGTATTTTATTATGTCAAAATTCATGTCTGCAAGAGCTTTGATGTTTATATACCCCTGTGAAAACAAACCCATTGGGTTAATGAAAAATTCAATTCATGTATGTTATATGACCTTTGGTGGGGATCATATAACCTTCTCATGAACTATTGATGAACAGTTCATGAAAATTGGTCCATTTGACGTACCTGAACTGTTTTCACAAGCTATCAATTTGATTTATTTCTAAGTAATTTCCAAAATAACTTACCAATACGCTGAAACGTAACAATCCAACAAGCTACCTTCCTTTAGATCAACTTCATACTTTGGTAAATTGTAAATTTCAGAAAATTTGCTGAAGCAGAAATATACATTAAATCAATGACTTAAAAGTTGCATAAAATATTTCCAAGCACATTATTTGATATAATGACATACTGTTCAATTTGTTGGATTGAATATCCCTTGAGCTGGCTGAGTTGGTCCTCAGTTATTGCAGCGTACAACTTGGAAATATTGGAAACTTCATCACATTTGCATACCTAAGAAAGATTTGGAGAGACGGAATTGAATGCAACATATTCGTAATAAAAATATGTATCATGCAATAGACACAAAATAAAACATTCAACAATATTTTAGAATCAAAACAAATACAAATATATATTTGAATTGAAACTCACATCAGCAACAGCAACGGTGTGATTATTTTCATGTTTTTTCGTTTTATCTTTCATTTTGGAACCCATACTTCTTGCAGTAAAGCATCAATTAGTATCAACTATTTTTATATTTGATATGATTGAAAATGAAATTTTATTGATTCTCAGTGCTGAATGTAGGTAGAAGAACAAAGTAAGGCACGATCATGCAATTAAGTCATTTTGACTAAAATGATCATTTTTATTAAAATTATTTTTCTACTTTGTTATTTTTTCTCCTTTATGCTGTCCTGATGGTTTAACCTCACTCTCGAATTTGAATACAGCATCAGTCTGGTTGCTAGGAAACGTTTACACCATTTTGATTTTGGAGAACCCATGCAAGAAAATTGCAATGCATATTGAGTGGAAATGTGGCATCAGATCGAGCAGCTATTGTCTCTCTATTCGTGATTATGAATGATTAGAAGCCCATATTTGATAAAGAGCTTTACTTTGAAACATTGGTTTTGTTACTTGGCTGTCTATTTTATCGTTTAAAAGGTTTTTGGTGGCACTTTATTAGATAATGGAAGCTTGCAACTGACATCAATTGTACTCGGGAGTCGGGCCGCTCAGCTAGTGAAATGAGTCGACCAAAACTAGGTTCTTTACAGCCGTGGTGAGAAAGTAAATCTACTCTTCAACATCCATGTCTCTAACAAGTTTCTCTTTATCAATACATTTAGAGTCAATATTAAAATATTTGATTTCCTTCTCTTTTTAGCTGGTCCAAAGGCCATAGAAATTCTCCATTTCTACTCATCTCACCAAACGAGGGTTGTTATGCTACTGACAATTGTATCGTATTTTCAAATTTGAATGAAAAGTCTACTAGATATTTACATCCAGGAACAGAAGGGATTTCATCGTTGACAGTAAATCCTCTTTATCCTTATATTTCATTCTCTGAGACAAGTTTAAAGGCAAAAATATTTATCTATGAAGTTGATGATGACGGCTTTCATCGAATGTCGACGTTGAGTGGTAAGATAAACAGTTCGAGTGTCATTTTACCCTTGAAGTATTTCTGTACCTACATTTAAAGGGGTAAATTTGGACAGTGGCTACGCACCTAGAGTTATGTGCGTGTTTGTTGTTCGTATTATTTCTGTGCTTAAAATCACGTTGAAACTGAAATATGTAGCCACGCCAATGCCGTAACTGACATCGATCGTTGAATTTATGCTAAGCTGCACAAAAAAACCTAGGAGTGGCCCACTTCAAAGCCCCTAAGAACAGACATGGACATTTTTTTCTCAATTGCCGCCCCTACAGCTGCAATTTTCATTAACATGCACTGTTTAATTTAGTGTTTTGTCATTTTCTTCTTAATTTTTGCTGAAATGATGGATTTTGGCGCCTGTGGTCAACACCCGTGGGAAAATCAGTTCAGAAATTCATGGACAGTTCATGAACGTTAAATGTCTCCAATTTTCCTGAACTGTTCATGAATAGTTCATGAACCCTCACAGGCAGTTCATGAACAGTTCATGAATATTTGGGGCGATTTAACGTTCATGAACTGTTCATAAACTGTTCATGAACTCCTGAACTGTTTTCGCAGGGAAACAGATCAGTTGCTGCCCCCTTTCCTCAACTTTTTTCCCCGTTGCTGCCCAAGAGATCTTGTTGAGACTGATACAATTTGCAGACTGGACTCACTTTGCTAAAAACGATTGGCCTATGTAAATGTATGATCCAGAAAGGTAATATTTGATTTAGAATTGCAACAATCTTGATTATATAACATTTCAAAGTTTCCGTATGATCCAAAAAGGAATAGAAATTGCATCTCCCGACTCCCACGATAGCAAAAAGATAATAGTATGATTCATTATTGGACATCTTCTTTGTTAGATCTTTCATATGATCTCGTCTAATTTTCAATTAATTATATTTTGGTTAAATAATACTTTTCTTTAAAGCGATTGTTTCAAGACACCTGTAACACTTCGTTGGAATTATAATTTATTAGCAATTGAAGCTTAATTACTTAATAAAACTTATATTACATAAATATATAGTCTAGATTTTTCGTTATATTTATATTCAGACACTTTCGGCTACTTCACAGTGAACAAGTGTTACAACCCCTGTGAAAACAGTTCAGGAGTTTATGAACATTTCATGAACGGTAAATGGCCCCAATTTTCATGAACTGTTCATGAACTCCTGAGCTGTTTTTCGCAAGAAAAGTGTTCTAACACAATTGCTTTAAAAGAAGAGTTACCAAAATACAAGATAATGTGATTGATCAATTGAATTCTTCACTTTAAATTTCAGATGGTACTGTAACTGGCTATGACACAATATCTTTTGCTCCAAATTCTACATTGTTAGCTAGCTTCACAAGTGGACTTGATTCAAAATTAATACTATGGTGAGTGGAATAAAGATTTATGAGTAGGCCTACATTAAATACCATAAACAGCATTAGATTTCAATCTGTGTACTCAGACATTTCCTTGTCAAATACAGTTCAGTAGCTCATGAACAGTTCATTAACAGTTCATGAACGTTAAATGGCTCAAATTTCCCTGAACTGTCCATGAACCCTCACAGATAGTTCATGAACAGTTCATGAACAGTTCTTGAACAGTTCATGAAATTTGGGGCCATTTAACGTTCATGAACTGTTCATGAACTCCTGAACTGTTTTTACAGGGGTTATGGGAACTGTTGAATTATCTCAGTGACGATTGATGCTTGATTATATCAGTGATGATTCCGATTCTCCAGTTTGGAACCCTTATCTGTTGAAAGATTTCAAGACTATGGAAAAGGTTCAGCATCGCTTCACAAAGAGAATTTATAACAATTGTGTTAAAAAAAATCAGCTCCTTATAACGGAAGACTACGATATTTTGGAATTGATTCGTTAGAATATTGAAGATTATTTTCAGATATTTGTATATTATTTAAAATACTAAATAACTTTGTAGATTTCCCGTGCAAAGATTCATTTCTCCTTGCACAATTTAATTATAATCTCCGTAGTCATTCAAGAAAATGTCTTTAAGAAACCTATAAATAGCGTTGTAAAATATTCCTATTTTGATAGAATAATCAGTGTATGGAACAATCTACCAGAGGACGTAGTAACTTCACTATCCATTTTATCATTTTAAAAACGTTTAGGACAGTTAAACTTATCACCATATTGTAATTGCTTTCCCAGTATAGTGTAAGTAAGTAGTTAAATTTAAGGATATATTACCGCCTGGCTTCTCCATGGCAATTTCCTCTTTGAAAAGAGTTCATAAGATCATGAATGTGAAATTGTCCATGTTTTCATGAACATTTGGGAAATTTGACGTTCATTACTGGTTCATGAACTGTTCATAGAAGTTCATGAACTGTTCATGAACTCTTTGATTTTTTTTCACGGAGAACACAATTTCTTTTTTGTTATTTGAAGGCAGTGGCAAGAAGAAATGATTTTGACATCAATTACAGTATTGCACAGCTGCTTATCAGTGACTTTCAATCCTTTTGACTGGCATCATTTCTGTGGTATTAGCAATGGCAATTTAATTGTCTGGAGTATAGATCAGTTTGACACAAAGTACTTCATTAATGCCAGGTAATAATAATGCCAGGTAGATGCGAGGCTGTAGGCTGCTAAAATTCATGTTTCATTCATTTTTATTTTAATAAATATATGGAAGCAGCAATGTCATATCTGACACGGAAATTAAATATGTAAATCATTCATGAATATTAAACTATTGAATTTTGTTCTATATTTAATGGAGTCTCTGCAACAGTTTACTTGACATAAGTTTGACGATTGTACATGCGATAAATACACGTTTTAACTCCATCTTTTTACCTTGTCGGAAGATGATTTTAGATTAAATCAAAACTGTGAGGTCAATTACTGTGTGTTTTTATCGCTTATACCATTATGAAATTTAGTGGGGTCTATAGGATATATTTTTGCATGTAACCAATTTTTTTAACGATAATAAACAACAAGTAATGGTTAATGAAAACGTTCGATATCATACAATGCTATATTTCGATTTTTTGATATTTCGGGCAGGTTTTGAAAATGTTTATTAAGGTTTTGAAAAGTATAGCCATCATTTTGTGAAAATAGGAAACTTCTATGTTTTTTTCATTGGGGCCAATTAATGTTCATGAACCCCTGAACTGTTTTCTGAAGGGAATATAATTAATTATCAGTAAGCATTTTGTTTCTTTTTCTCAATTAAATCCACTGAAAAAAACAGGTCAGGAGTTCATGAACGTTAAATGGCTCCAATTTTCCTGAACTGTTCATGAACTGTTCTTGAACTCCTGAACTGTTTTTCAGGGGATTTCTTTGTTTCTTTTGTAACATTTTATTGTTAAAGAAGTGATCACTCACGCTTTAGTCATTATATCATCATTTATAGGGCATCGCAGTGAGTCCCGGGAAACCGGGACTCGGACCAAAAGTAGAGTCCCGGGAAAGCATTTCGGGAAAATTTTCCCGAAAATTACATAAAATGTTTTTAACTTTCTATGTTTATAAAATTATTATTTTCGATTTGTTTATGTTTCATTGATGTTGAAAGTATTTTATAACACTGATTGCTGCTTTAAATAATAATCCAATGAGTTGGTGTAGTCGTAGAATTGATCAAAATTGAATTGAAAATCTAAATTTGACAGACAAACTCCGCGTTTTATAAAGACCATGTGGTTTTCTTAAAGTTGAATAACACAGGAATATATTGTAAATTAGCCAAACTGAAACCACTTTAACTCAAAGTAATAAATAATGAAACATATTTAAGCAATCATCAGTGTATAATCATATCAATAGATCATCGATGGTTGAAGTTTTCTCGCTTTCTTTCTTTTCTTTTCCACTCGACATAATTCAAAATTTCATTCGACCAAGCGTGAAATTTGATTGCGTTGCTATGGGAGCACATCCGCTATTGTTTTCAAACAATAGAAATGGAATGGTGTTAATCAAATAGAACAATGTTGTTTACAATTTATGTCGCTTAGGTTTTTTCACCGCTTTTTATCTATTTTTAAAACTTTTTAATACACAATTAGAGTATCACAAATGGATTGAATTTAGAAATAATATATTCGCAAAAAGACTTTCAGAAACAATTTTTAATAAAATAAAATGTGCCCAGGAAAAAAAATTTAAGAAAAAAAATTCTGGAAAAATTTTTTTTTTTGGAAAATTCCGGGACGCAAACGGGTCCCGGTTATTGAGTCCGGGAACCCGGTTAGTTATTTCCCGCCATTGCGATGCCCTAATCATTTATAAAGTGATATTTTTTGTTTTGTTTTTGATAGCGAATTTAAATCTCTCTCCAGTAATAAATCAGTTGGTTCTGAAAAAGGTACATTTATATTTTGTAGTACTGTCCCATATTAATTGAATCATTCTCAAAGCTAACTGTTATTTAACAAGCTTAGGTCCCTGTAGAAAACAGTTCAGGAGTTCATGAACGTTAAATGGCTCCAAATTTTCATGAACTGTTTTTCGTAGGCGTACTGGCATTATTATTTGCATCTGCATTATCATTTTTATCTCAAGTGAGTTTGACTCATAGACTTACAAAGACTGCTGACAAAAATATGCAACGTGGGTAACAAAGATGACTGACGCAAAGGACTTATTTTAGCGCTCTCCTCATTGACATTTTCAAAATTATTTGATCTCTCCAATAAACTCCTTTTTAATCTAAATTCTAAACAATATGTTCTCACTGTCATAGAAAGATAGTTTAAATAGGATTTTCCTGCCAGCGAAGTGAGATTTGTTCATAGGATCACAATTATTTTCAAACATTTGTGAATAATTTAAAATCACACCGAGAGACAAGGAAATATAAAAATTAAAATTAAAATACTATTTACCTTCAAATATGATTAAAATAGATATTTTAACTCATGAATGATGCAACTTGAAATTGGTAGTCATAAATAACTCTTTTATCAAAAAATATTCGTTTTTATTTAGAAACAAAAATTGCTCAAAATGTGGCTTGGAATTTCGCGGTTTTCAAGCCTCTGTTTTGGTACTTTGCTTCAGCCATTATGAATGCCCATGGTCGCTATGTGTTTCCATGAAGTTTGGCAATGGAATTAGCAGTCTATGGAAATCATGATTTAACTCTACCATATGGAATATGAATAGCTCAATCATGATTTTTGAAGACTTTCACAAAGATTTTATGTCTACTTCATAATTTATGAATGTGAAATTTTCCCACCTTTTGATGAACCTTTACATGTAGATGTTAATGAAATGTGCCCTTGACGTTAAAGATCATTAACAGTCTCATGAAACATTAGGGTTTTGCCATTTCATGTTCACAAACTTATTTCGTAAAGTGGACATTTGTAATTGTCCAGTTATTAGTTGTATTTGATTTGCTGTACAACATTAAATTGATTTAAATTATTTCTTTGTTACAGTCAAACGTGTTATAGCGGCCACCTGTCTATAGTGGTCACTCTTGATATGTCTAAAATAGTATTCTATTGAATCAACCCTGTATATAAAGGCCACCTGTGTATAGTTTTCAATGTATCCACCTCTCATAGCTGGCTGTTATGTACAGGTTTCATTGTAGTTCTGTTTGAATTAAAAAGTTTTACAATTGCCGTCCACTGGAGTCACTAAATCAAAAATGATCATACGTTTTTATGTGCTATACATTTTTGTTCGTTAAAAGAAACTATTCAAAAGTGTTAGGCATATGATAAAATTAAAAAATCTTGGAGTAAATTTCTCTAAATATTGATTTCGATGGAATTAACAAATTCATTAGCTGAGTTCATCAACTGTTCATGAAGTGTTTGTAGATTTCACAAACTGTTCACAAACATTTGATGAATTCTACAAAAGCTTGTGAACTGTTCATGACTCGTAAAGAGTTCATGAACTGTTCATAAACGTTAAAAAGTCTGCTTTTCATGAATATTGTCATAATCAGTTCATGAACTGTTCATGAAACTTCGGTCATCTGACGTTCATGTACAGTGATTTGTGATACTAATAATTAACTATAATAAATGTCACCGTCTGCATTTATTTTCAGTTTGTCCGTTGTCCTTCGACATTTCAATATACACCTGGCTCAATAGTGGATCAATTTGTATATCGACAAAAAGCGGAGATCTTGCCATTTTAAATCCAACGACAAATGATATTAAAATATTAAATAATATGGACAATATATACTCTGCCAAACAAAGTATGTAACTCACAATATCTCAATAAACAGTTACGAGTAGTGAATCTTGATAACCTTGTTCACACTATAATTATTTGGTTCAAATTTTTTCTGTTCACAATTAAGAAAGACTTCTATCCAGTCTTATATATTGTAAGCATAGGTTAATCGATCATTAATTTCTGTACTGAAAATTTTTTGATTGCCACTCTGTGATATATACCAAAATATTATGTGTTCAAATTTCTATATCCAAATAACTTTTTATCTCACCCACCAACATTGCTTGGATAAAGTATTTTTCACTTTTGTCAAAATCAATGATATTTTGAAACTTGATACTATAGTCAGTTAAGCCCATCAATCCTGAGTAGAGCTCAACCAATCAGAAGAAGGCTCATATTTCATCAATGTTTGGGAAAATAAAAAGGTCATTTGGCCACTTCGCCAACATCGATGAAACTACGTCGAGGGCAATAGAATGATCTCAATAATTGCAACATTTCTGAACGTCTGTTGGCAATATAAAAGTCATTTTACCCAGGCTTTAACTTAAGAGAATCTCCATTGTTATCTGAATTAACCTTTATGCTTGTATACATCATTGTAATATTTATTGCTTATTTTATAGACAATATTGATGTTATGGTCTTGTCTGATGGTTTACTTTACATGTCTGGAAAGGTGAATTTATCTTTAATCTACTGACTCCTGTAAACATTCTTGTTTGCAGGAAATCGAAACTGTTCATGAATTTCGAGAGTCAAAGAACTGTTCATGAATCTCATGAATTGTTTATGAATGACTTATAAACTGTTCATGACCGGTAAATCTCTTGGTTGTCATTGGATTTTTCATTAAATGTTCGTGAACTGTTATAAACTGTTCATGAACAGTTCATGACCGGTAAATCTCTTGGTTGTCATGGGATTTTTCATTAAATGTTCATGAACTGTTATAAACTGTTCATGAACAGTTCATGACCGGTAAATCTCTTGGTTGTCATTGGATTTTTCATTAAATGTTCATGAACTGTTATAAACTGTTCATGAACAGTTCATGACCGGTAAATCTCTTGGTTGTCATGGGATTTTTCATTAAATGTCCACGAACTGTTATAAACTGTTCATGAACAGTTCATGATCGGTAAATCTCTTGATTGTCATGGGATTTTTCATTAAATGTTCATGAACTGTTTTCACATGGATATTTTAGATAGTAGACTAATTACACCCCTTAGAAAGCATTATTATTCAAGAATAAATTGGATAGAGTTTATGGAAAATAGGCTATTTTAATTTTCATACGATTGCTGGGAAGTTTATGAACTGTCGATAAGAATTCATTGAGTGTTGATGAAACTCATTAACTGGTTTTTGCAAGGATATTCAACTAATTTACCCAATAAAATTGTATTAATAAAATCAATAAGGATGAATCAATTTCAGAAACCCATATGGATTTTCAAATAATGATAAATATACTGTCTGTATTTCATATTACATATGTTTGGGACCCAAAAGAAAATAACAAATTATGCGATTTGTAATACACAATTTTGAAAGAGCAATAGAAATTACTTAAACACATTGAAAATCAAGCGGACCCCATACGAAAAACAGTTCATCAACGTAAATGGACCCAAATTTTCATGAATCGTTCATGAACTCCTGAACTGTTTTTCGCATGGAAAGTGTTGACATATTGTTGGAATTTGAAGAAGCTCAATTATATTTGCTATTATGCAAATTCTTTTGTTAATATTATTGATGCATTCTAGGACGGGATAATAGTCACATTGGAATTAACTGGACTGAAATATAAGATTTTTGAAAAGAAGGAGCTACCATCACCTGCTACATTTGGTCACACATTGCCGTTACCTGGTTGTCCTATTGCGTTCTCTTTGAATGAGGTAACATCAAATACATTCCCCTTTATTGGTTGTTGTTGTTTCATTTAACTTTGAATCGATAAATAACAGAAAAGCGCTAAATACACCTATTTTACACTGTTTTAACAAACGGAGATTCAAAGGTAAGTGACGTCATAATGTCTAATTTCTGATCACAACAAATGAGCCCATATTTGCAAGGCGCAGTGGAGGTGTTGAATCGATCAAAAAATAGAATCACAACAGGACAGCTTTTACAAGGACAGTAGTTTTACGGTCAGACCCTTCTTAGCTCAAATACATATACAATGGTCATAGAAACGGGAAAAAGATTACAAAATTGCTATATGATGTCTGAATTTTTATATATCACAATTCCATTCTCAAAATACGAATTGGAATTTGAGCGAAGTCTAAAATGAGATTAGAATGTGCAATATTTAGCAAAGGTTTGTACTGGAAGCTGTGTGTTGATGTTGGTCACGTGACTCAGGGCCCTAGCGAATTAAATCATGACACTTTATTGATAACTCGTCCATAACAAAACAACACTGTTTCTTAAATTATTGTTTCCTATATGAACAAATGATCAATAGCTGTCATGATCTAATCACGCTGACACTCGTATTGCTCGCATAGTAATCAAACACTTTGATGTAAAATGAAAATAAAGATTTATGTTTTTATTTTTATGAGTTGACCCTATTAATGTACAACTCTATAAAAGAGTATAAACAGTTCATGAAATTTCTTGGAGGTTCTTGAACCTTTTTTTACAAAGATTACATTCCCTCAAAATTCAATCCATGAGTTCACGAACAGCTAACCGATCTGATCAAATTGACTAATGTGAACTATGTAGACTAACGGCATGTGACAAGTATGTACTATTTATGAACCTCGAAAGCTACTGAAGAAGTTCTAGTATTTATTTTTACATACCGGCTTGCAGCTTTCAGCCAGGAGGTTGGTTATAGTTTTGTTAATATTTTTTGTATTTTATACTTTCTTACGCTTTTTAATCTGTTTTATTTATGGTCACGACAAATGAGTACGGTATGAGTCCTAGCTACATCGAGGCTTGATTATAATATTGTTTTTTTATAATGCCGTTTATTTATTTAATCCATAGAGCTTCCCAAATCAATGGTTCTTTTCATTTATTAATTTATCTGTTTGTTAATAGTAAAATATGTATAAAATAATGTAGAATCCCCTAAAAATTATCCCATAGAATTGATTGGATAAAATATTTTTAGATATTTTCAATACAATTTCTTTATTTACGAATATTTGAGATTTTGTCAATTTATTTCTTAATTATGGTTGATTAATTCAAATATTCACATTTATAATTCTATATTTTGATTTTGTGTTACCAATTATTCTGACTTCATCTGATCATCCTATAGGTATTATGTCATAATTACAGTAGAAGCTATGACAATGGTCACCCCTATACAGCGGCCCCCTGTCTATAAAGGTCACTATTGCATTGTTTAAAATAATATTTTTTATTGAATCAACCCTGTATATAAAGACCACCTGCATAATGCATATAGTGGTCAATGTATCTATTTCTTGCTGCTAGTTGTTGTATATAAGTTTCACTTAATGTAATTTTATTTACAATTTTCATGTTGTTAGGGTCAGGTTTATTCAGCTGTGAAGACAGAAACTTCAACAGAGGTACAACCCATTTTAAAGGATTCATTTTCTACAGCTATCGGTGTTGACTTTCTGTGTCATGGCGAACAGTACTTAGTGGTATGTATGTGAAAATGTACTTATTTCTAAATAACGTTGAGCCCTAATGGCGTTCACTTATGCAAAAAAAAGTGTTGAGTTCATTCACTGCTCATGAGCTTCATGAACTGCATTCATAAACCTCTTAAACTGTACATGGACTTTTTGAACATTGATGAACTGTTCATGGACACCTTATGAGCTGTATAAATTGTTTTTGAACTGCTCATAACCTGTTTATACGGACTTCAACTTAAAATGCAGTTCATGAATGTTCGTAAAGTTCATGAACAGTTCATGAGCTTGTGTATGGATGTTAAATGGCCTGTTTTTGATGGAATTTCGTGTGGACATATTCACATTTACCATTCAAGTATTATTATGTTTTGAAATTTCATGTTTAATTGAAGCTTTTTCAAAATATTCCATGGATTTTCCAATATATTTCATGTGATCTCTCAAAGTTATATAATTAAAAATAACAATTATAAAATTTTATCATTATCATTGTATTGATAGGTTTGCAAAGATAATGGTTCTTTACAAATTTTGGATGTTGAGAATGGAGAGACCATTGGTAATACGCTGTTACCGATCAAGGTATGTAATGGTTATTTTGATTTTGAAAAATCAATCCTGTCCCCTGCAAAAACAGTCCAGGAGTTCATGAACTTTGAATGTATCCAAATTTTCATGGACTGTTCAGAAATTGATTCCGATACCCAGCATGCTTAAGTGCACGCAGTAACCCTTGTGAGAAACAGTTCAGGAATTCATGAACAATTTAACAGTTCATGAACGTTAAATGGCCCTGATTTTCATGAACTTTTAATGAACTGTTCATGAAAATTCTGGGCCATTTAACGTTCATGAACTGTTCATGAACTGTTCATGAACTCCTGAACTGTTTTTCGCAGGGGAACAAGTACACCAAGGTCCTATATGTATATGCTGTTTTAATGAAGATTATACCGTTATACTGGAGGAGACATCATTTTTGTAAAGTATGGCACAGATACGATCTAAAAAGTCCAGGAATGCTGAGTTGCTTCGTGTTTGCATAAAGTATATCATTTGAAATATTAAAAAAGAATAAACCATTTAATGTTAGAGAACTAAATTTATGTTATCAACACTTACAGTTTATCAGTGTCATGAAAAATCAACACAATAAGAAATCTCCTTAAGGAAAATTGAAGTGAGTTTATTAAGTGTTTGTGATCATCAAGAACTTAATCATAAACTTCATGAACTGTTCACAAACTCATAAATTCTTCATGAACTCCTTATGAACACAACCTGTCCATAAACACCTTTAACCATTTAAATTTCATGAATTATTTCCACAGGGGCCCCACTGAATTATGCTGGAAGGGTTGTCACTCAAAGAAATGCCCCTACCAAAAACAGTTCCAGAGTTCATGTGCAGCTCATTAACAGTTCATGAACGTTACATGGCTCCAATTTCCATTAACTGTTATGAACGGTTCATGATCTGTTCATGAACTGTTCATGAAAATTTAGACCATTTAACGTTCATAATTTGTTCATGAACTGTTCATGAACTCCTGGACTGTTATTGCAAGAGTGATAGCTGCAAGATCACCATACAATAAAGAAGTTCATAAAATATCAAAACATATAATTACAGAAAAGGGTGTTGTCATGTGACGATGATTTTTGTTATCTACAGAGGTGTTGATATACAATTCATGAATGTTCCTAAAGTATATGATCAGTTCATGAGCACTTCTTGATTTAATGAACAGTTCATCATCTCAGAAAAATTTTCATAACACAATTTACGACAGAGGGTTTGTTATCTCACTTTCATGACATTTATTGAACCAATGTTTATAGGGATATTTTGACTGGTTATTTTTCTTGCTGTTATATTTACGTTCTAACATAATAAACACATTCTTTTGTTTCAGGCTACAGCTGTTGTTTGTTCGCCATCACAAACGGCAGTATTTGTTGCAAGTGACTGTGGTTCCATATTTGTGATCAATCTATGTGAACCTTCTCAACCTAAAGTCATACAGATTCATCGATTGTATCAATCACCTATTACTTGCCTTTGGTAAGACATATTAAGCTTATTTTGGATATATTCCATTAGCAAATTAATATGGAATACCCTAAGTACTCCTTAGATGAAAAATGGAGTTTATTATTTTATTTGCTAAAACAAGTGCTTGAAGTGTTCAAAAACAGTTCATAAAACACTCATGAAATGTTTATAAACTATTTTTGAAGTGTTCCTGAATGTATGGATAACTGAAAGCAAAATCACCGGATGCCTAGTTGTTTTCTCCTTACATGCAATCCCCTTCGAAACAGTTCAGGAGTTCAAGAGCAGTTCATGAACAATTCATGAACAGCTCATTAACGTTAAATGGCCCAAAATTTTCATGAACTATTCATGAACTGTTCATGAACTGTTCATGAATTGTCTGTGAGGGTTCATGAACTGTTCATGAATAGTTCATGAACAGTCCATGAACAGTTCAGGAAAATTGGAGCCATTTAACGTTCATGAACTGTTCATGAACGAACTCCTGAACTGTTTTGGCAGGGGCTCTTGTGCGCCTCAAAGCTATAGCTCATAGGAAACTGTGATTAATTACATAGGGTTCAAGCAAAATCAATTTGAAGGTATATGGTGGTCAATGTAGCCTCGTACATACTTATGCATGATCATTCTTGTGACAGGTACAATTTGATGTACACGGTTAATATTTAACTATTAATTTCAAGATCAGCTTGATCACATAGCCAGGTGTTATGAAAGAAAATTACAGTAATTAAATTTTGAAAAATAAAAGATAAAATAATCCATAAGCAATTTTATTTAAGAATGCAAAATAGTTTATCATAGGATAGCGATTGTCGCTTCTACCTTAATTTCCAACATTTATATTTATTGACGAAACAATTATTAAACTGAAAATGTTGTAATGATCACATCATTATTCTGATACATTTTGTATTGACTGGTTTCAGTGTTGATAATTCTGGAATGTTCCTATTGGCTGGATCTAATGATGGCAAAGTATATTTGATGGAGGCATCTGTCTCATCCAATTGTAAAGTCATTGGGTACACAGGTGATTATAAACTCATGCCATACATTTACTCTTGCAAAAAACAGTTCACAAGTTCGAGAACGGTTCATTCAAGGGTTCATGCACCAACTGCCATGCTTCATTGAAAATTTCCTACACAAGTGACGTTGGGAGACACTAGTGAAGCGGAATGAATAAAAGAGCTGCAGGGGAGTTTATTTTTGCTTCTAGAGTGTCGGACAACATTCCGAGTGTTTGGCGAGTGGAAATGTTTGGTGCTTCACCGAGACTTCCAGCTGCATGCCGATATTGGTTGCGCAACTCCGCATTGTGAATTGGACTTCAAAAGATTACTCATTTATTATTTGCCCCTAGTTTGATTGTTATTATGGAACTTATAATGCTGTTTGCAATTTGTAGATGTACTGTTACTGCTTGACGTAGCCTTGGTTTATATGCAACTTTTTATTGAAACAAATGTTGATGGATTTTTTCTTTAGAAATCGATGGCTATATTCATAGCCTTGATTGCTTTTGTAGCTGTGATACTGGCAATAAGCTTGGAATTTGGTCATGTGTTATTGCAATGTCAGAAAACAATGTTCCAAGACAAAGCAATCATTTGTATGCACTCCAATGGAAGGCAAACATTGTAAAATGTATGTTACTACTTTACTCATAATGTATGTTGATGGGATGTTGATACCTGTCTATAACAGCCAGTTATTAAGATTTGATGAATTGAGCAATTCCCCTGCGACAACAGTTCAGGAGATCATGCATGAACAGTTCATGAACAGTTCATGAACGTTAAATGGCCCCAAAATTTCATTAACTATTCATGAACTATTCATGAACTGTCTGTGAGGGTTCATGAACTGTTCAAGAAAAGTTAAAGAACAGTTCATGAACAGTTAGGGTAATTGGAGCCATTTAACGATCATGAACTGTTCATGAACTCATGAACTGTTTTTCACAGGGATATACTAACAGATCTTCTTTATAAACTGAGTAAATTGATTTATATAATGCCCCTGCAAAATATTAGTGTTTTGTGTTGAAATGTCTTTTCCAAGAAGATATTTTTTAGATTGTCTCTTTTGTTGTGAAAAATAAACAAAAAATTTCAAATTCCTATTGTTTTCCCTTGGTCCGCCAATAACCGATTTTGTCAATTCCGATAAAATAGTTAGTCTCCTTAGCGTACCAATATTGCCGGATTCTACTGTATATATATATATCTAAATCACATAAATATGAAACGGCAATATGTGTATGTTATAGCGCAAATGTCCAATCAAAATACTCTTTGTAAAAAATTTTGCTTCCTGATTTAATTTGGGTAAAATATTTTTTGACTTATTTTTATCTAGGTGATGAAAGTATTTATGTTAATGATTTGAAACTGCTTTGTGATGATGCAGTGAAAAAGCGTCGTCTTTTAAGTCGTGTCCAAATTGATTGTCTTAAACTCATCTCACATGACACAATTCTGGCATTGTGTTCTAATACAAAGAATTTGATTACGTTACCAATTCCAAATTCTAATGTAAGTGTTCTGTTCTTCAACATTATCAAGAATGCATTGTAGATACCCCGCGTAAAATAGTTCAGGAGTTCATGAACAGTTCATAAGCGTTAAATGGCCCCAATTTTCATGAACTATTCATGAACTGTCCAAGAACAGTGTTCATGAATAGTTCATGGACACTCGCGAACAGTTCATGAAAATTTGGGGCCATTTAACGTTCATGAACTGTTCGTGGACACTTGCAGACAGTTCATGAAAACTTGGGGCCATTTGACGTCCATGATCTGTTCATGAACTATTCATGAACTCCGTAACTGTTTTTCGCAAGGGTAAGCGAAGTAGCAAATAAATAAGCGCCCTGTTGCTATCAATTGCAAATAAATATGAATCCAATAATTTCTTACCTTTGACATTGACATCATTCACACCCACAAGGAGCATGCTTCCCTATAAAATAACGATTATGTGAACAAGCTCTGCAACACAGCAAGATGGGTAAATCTACAATCTGTGTACAGTAGTAGTATTAGTCCCATAGAATGAATCATACAATCAAATGGACACTTTTACAATGAGATAATTATTGGAAATAGTGTAGAATTATTCACCATGATATTCTGAACTAATTAGAATCAAAAAATATTTTAAAATGTGCACCTGAATTAGTTCCAGGCCTTTCTCATTTCTATCTGAATTTTAACGATAAGAGCCTGGAACCTAATTTCCGGTGCATATTTTTAAATATTTTTTTACTCTGATTACTTCAGAATATCATGGTGAATAATTCTACATTATTTCCAATAATTATCTGATAGTCTGAAGTGTCTGTATGATTGTTTGATTTTTTCTATGGGACTTATAATACTACTACACAGATTGTAGTTTTGCTTGCAATACACATGCCTATCCAGTACTTTGCCATCGATTAGCTTATCACAAATCAAGATATGAATGTTCTGTGAACAACACTTCGACACATATGGTGAGTCTTCTATCCTCTAGTAACAATAAACAGCTTTTTAACTTCGACTAAATCTAATGTTGTCTTTAATCAGTTTAATATTGTATAGCAACTATGATTTGGAAACAAATTTGGTGGAAATCAAGTTTAAATTTTACTTGACAGGCAGGGCAAAAATAACTATACAGAAATCTTTCTAAAACTTCATGAACCGTTCACGAACTCCAAATGTTCAGTCCATCCCATGCAAAAAACAGTTCAGGAGTTCATGAACGGTTCATCAACAGTTCATGAACAATAAATGACCCCAGTTTTCATGCACTGTTCATAAACTGTCCTAGAAGGTTCATGGACACTTCACTGTTTTCTGTTTTTGCAGAGACTGAACCAATAAACAAACTTGTTTCACTGAGGATTTTAAGGATCAGAAGCAAGATATTGAAAATTAATTTGATATTTTTGTAGGAGGCAAGCTATGTCATAGAACCAATCCAGTCATATACATGTCACATTCTTGGTAATGGCCATCTGTCAGCTACAACGCATAGAGGGTTGATTGCTTCTTCATCTTCAGATGGATATGTTCTATTGAGATCAATAAAACATTTGGTAAGTTAATATTTCTGATGCAAATAAAGGGGTGTAAACCAGCCCAAAACGAAATCCAGAAACAGTGAGCTGAAAATTATTCTGAGATAGGAGTGGAATTATTTTTAAGCCGGACATTCCCATCTGATCGGATTCGGATTACAAATTGTTTGTATCCATTGTCAATTTTTCGAGAATTGCACCAGACACGCACTTTTATTGAAAAAGATCCTAATTACATTACGACAAGTATGAATATACACATATACAGTGTAAATCCCTCAAGTGCATATCAAAAGTTCATGATCAGTTCATGAACAGCTCATAAACTCACCACGTTTTTCCTTCGAGGGGATGATTTTCTTTATCTGTGGCCTTTCTATATTTCCAGGAAGATCCTGCTATTAGTCACTGTCATGACTACCATTTTAAGGGGACATCACATTTGTGTATTGGTGGAAATTCAAATAAAGTAGCGACTATATCAGGAGATGGAAGAAGCGTCTCTTGTTGGAAATGGATCTTTCCATCTGCTGCGAAATCGATTCAAACAAGAGCAATTGAAGTTTATCGTAATATGATATCATCTGTCAAGCAGAAACGTATTCAAGAAGATGAAATTATGAATAACTCAGATTCAATTGATATAGGTATCTACCATTATCTATTAGTTAATACTTGACTATTAACCAAGCTAATTATAGTTTATATCAGTTAATTACATCTCTATAGTTACGCTATTCCACAGTCGTCTTCCCTCTCAGAAAAAGTTTAAGAAATACATGAATGCTTGATAAACTTCATGAGAATTCATGAACCTGTTATTATAGAGCGTTTACGAATAGTGCATGTATCATTCATGAACTCTTTTTCACAGGAAATAATTACTATCAAATGACTATTGATTTGTCTCTCAATAAAATAAGCAATAACTTCTTACGTGACTTCCTGTATTTATACAGTAATACGTTTTTTTTATGTAAGAAAACAAGAGATACGGAGAGAATGGACTTTACAAAATTATTAAGCAAAAAGTTTTTTATTGATTTACTTTTTTTATACCGTCAAATGAATGCATACATAGTTACATACATACTCATATATATATAAGAATGCCTGTTCTCAAAGGGTGACCATTATCGTAAATTTAATTAAATGAAATTCGTTGTCAGTAACATCTATACAGTGCATATCCCCTGTGAAAAAAAAATTCACTGACTTCAGAAACATGAAATTGCCCCAAAGTTCATGAACTTTCAGGCAATTTCACATTTATGAACCTGTTCAAGAACTGTTCATGAACTATTCGTGACTTTTATTAACTGTTCAGGAAACCCACAAAAATTATTCATGAAATGTTCATGAAGTTTCAGGCAAATTCACATTCACGAACCAGGTCATGAACGCGTTCATGAAATGTTCATGAACTTTTCGTGACTGTTTATTAACTGTTCATGAATTGTTCATGAACTCATGGATATTTTTCACATGGGATTAGTCACTTTCCTTTATTTATTCTGCTTTTAAATATTTATTCTTTGTCTCTGTCACATCTTAACATAGGTATTATTCACTATCCATCAGATCTGATGGTCTGTGAATCAAATACCCCAATGTTCAATCTCTAATTCTTTACTTGAAAATCAAAGGACTACCAGCCCCTGCGAAACCAGTTCAGGAGTTCATGAACAGTTCATGAACAATTCATGAACCATTCATGAACAGTTCTGGAAAATTGGAGCCATTTAAAATTCATGAACTGTTCATGAACTCCTGAACTGTTTTTCGCAGGGGCATAGTGTGATGTCTAGCGGAATCTTCTAGAGGGGACTGCAATAGGAAGAGAAAATAATTTAAAATCAGCATTAATTTGTCAAACGTTATTATTTATTTATTTTCATTATTTAATCACTTCATAGACACAATTAGCAAAAATATATTATCAAAGGCTACATGGTTTGAAGAAATTTCATTAGCTGTAAGTAGTTGTTACGATTTTTACGTTTATTTTGTACAATAGATGAAACGTTTGATTCACTGACTGTTTACAATTTTAAGCAATCCTTACCCTGACCATAGATTATAGAATACAGGGATTGGCAACTAAGGTCTGGGCACTAAATATGTTTTTGTTTGAGATTTACCGGAAACACGTGTTCTTGAGCTGACACAGAATTTTGTGACAAATTTTTACAAGTGTCATTACAACAACGCGGTCGACTGTTCTAATAATTTTGCCATCACCGTTCATATCTTCAAGCTGGCTAGTAAAAGTACACTTGATTATTTCATTATTTTGCAATGGATGGTCAATAAAATAGCAATGATTTTCAGTACCTCGAATTTCTTAAACGTGAAAGGCGATGAAGAAAATGGCGAATTCTATCGGTGAAAGTTTAGAAAAGCGCGCCTACGGAGAAGTTTACGTTAATGCTAATATTGCTGAAGGATTTGGAAAACTAAAGGTGGTTTAACGGGGTCAGTAACCCTTCACACACGATCAAAACACACTGATATAAAATTATCCATTGAATCGATGAAGATAAAGGTTTATCAATTTTATTTATTCACAACCAAATGAATCTACTCTTCTCAAAAGTTACTACGAATGAGTAAATATTTCTTTTGGACATTTCTGGAGATGTCTCAAATATATTCAACAATTTTGATCTATTCCCTACAAATCTGCTCGAAAGTGATAAAAACATCTATCTGAAATTCATTGTGTGGATGAGCACCTTCGGAAAGTCTATTTATTATTGTTGTGGAACTTTGAAAAAGAATTTCGTAATTTATCCATAAGGAGATCAGATGGACTCTTGAAGCAAACACGCTTGAATGTTTTGCAAATCCCAAAAGTTTTAATCTACCTGGGATGTAGCAGCACAGCAGTCTGGTTTAGAAGATAACAATAATACTGATGATTTTATTTTTTATTTGTCTACAAGATATTATTATAATTTATTATATGAAGTGAGATAATTTTCGTACACGAACGACATGGGCTTACTGCTTGTAACTTAAAAAAGAAACTGGAATTGAAAAAGAAATCGCTAAGGAACAAATTAAAAAAAAATTCAAACTTTAAAGTAACATCAAGTCAACATTAATTTGAATAATAAGGTGAACATCCATAATTTGATATTGTATAAAATTCATTGTAAATGTGAGTGTAACATAATGTAATTATAAATGTAATTCATCGACACTGAATATTTTTACAAGTGTTTTAATTCACCAAACCAACCAGTTATCGATATTTGTACCATATCTTGTTCATTCTGTGTATTGCTTGCTAAATTTTTGTAGTGTATTCATTCCCTCTGCTGTGATACATACACTATACGGATTATTTGTTATTGATGAAAATTGTTGAGTGTATTTTGTGCTACTTGTATGTCGTAGACCTATATAGGTCGCCTAGCTGTAAACTGTATTCCTCTCATTTAGAAGCGCAATTATTTTCTAGTGAACATTTCAGCTTGATTTTGATTTGTTAGTTTTAAGTGTACTTGTAGATTAATTCAATCACGACAATCACATACATTTTCTTTTTCAAAGTTACAAACATTGATGTGCAAATTGCAAAAATGATCAAAGCAATATTTTGGTGAAATATACTGCAAAACATGGGGAATTAAATTGGCCATATCTACTCGCTATTTTATTTAAACATAATTAAATTGTCATGGACATTTAAAGTAAGCTCTATTTAACATTGTCAAAAAATAAAACTTAAAAATATTGGGCAACGTAGGATATTATAGTATGCAAGTTACGAAGATTACAAGGTTTTGACCGCATCGTTGTAATCTTGTGTCTGCTCAAGATCATGTGACTCCGTTTCTCGCCAAATTCGACATAATCTGACCGCACGGCCGAGAACAATAGAGTTGCCAATCCCTGTATTCTATAATCTATGCCCTGACAAAATATCCCTTCACAACTTTGTCACAGTTCAATGCAAAGGAGATGGACTTTTCATAAACTGTTTAGACCCGCAATTTATAGCAGTTCCAAGAACAGTTGGTGCAACCATGTATCTGGTTATTCTAGGATAAACTTGACATTAATTTTCACCAATTGGATTTTTTTTACACAAGCTCTTAAGGCGGGTGCGATTTTAAACTGTTTGAAAATGTGGGAGAGTTTTAATATAAGAATAATAATGAAAAATTGTATGATTATGTTTTCATCATATACATAGATTTCTGATCAAAGTATAGAGTAAGTTTTGCTATAAAGAAACAAAGGAGACAGACCACTGATCACATTATTAAATGAAACATTACTACTGACAACAATGTTCCACATCTTCTTTATCAATTGGTCTGCCTTTTTTTGTTGGGTAAGATTTTGTTCGATTATTACCAACAAATCATTTTCAAATTTTGCTTTGGAGTGCAGTTTCAAAAAAAAGATTGATGTTTTGCATTGAAGTTTTGCAAAACTGCACTTCACTCCTGCAAAAAACAGTTCAGGAGTTCATGAACAGTTCATGAACAGTTCATGAATGTTAAATGGCTCCGATTTTCCTGAACTGCTCATGAACTGTTTATGAACAGTTCATCAACAGTTCAGGAACAGCTCATGAACATTTGGGGCCATTTAAAGTTCATGAACTGTTCAAGAACTCCTGAACTGTTTTTGGAGAGGCACTTGACCAATCAGAATCAGGAGCTTTTTACAGGTACAGTATGTGATTAATTAAAAAAAAAAACGAAATTTGACGATAATATTTTGTCAATGGTTCAAAGCTGAATTGATGAACTGTTCATGGACCAGTTCATGAAAGTTAAATGGTCTACTTTTCATGGAATTTTCCATAAATCGTTCATGAAATGTTCATGAATAACCACGGGGTAATAGAGTATTCTTGAATTGAGCATCAAAGATAAGACATGTTATATTATGCTAGTTCAAGTTTCACACCATAAGGTGATTATAAGGCATAGCTTGGCATAATCTAGCATAGCGGTGTCTTTGGCTCTCATTCAATGTCTCGGTATTCATAATTTTTTCTGCATAATTTATATTCACACAGAGTCACAATAAAGAAGATGAGAGATTATCGTCAATGAAAATTAATTTGAGAAAAGAAATTGAAAGCGTTAGACAGACTGTTCTTGATGCTATGAAAGCAAACAATACTGTCTCTGATCTTGAGAAATTGCCAAGATCAGATTTTGAAATGGATATTGAAAAAAGAAAAGAATTCATGAAACAACAGCAAGAGCTATTAAAAGATGTAAGTTGCAATCAGTTGATTTCAAGCACATTGCCTAAGTAACAATTTATAGGTACAATCAAACCTGTTATAGCAGTCACCTCTATACAGCAGCCATCTGACTATAGTCGTCATTCTTGTTATGTATAAAATATTATTTCTATTCAATCAATACTCTGTAAATAAAGGTCACTCTTATGTCCAAATTAGTATTTCTATCAACCTTGTATATAAATACCAACTACATACCTTAGTCAATTTATCTACCTCTCATAGCTGGTTGTTATATACAGGTTTTATATATAGGTTTCTGTACTATACCTAGGAAATATTTAATGACAGTTGCATTGATTTGCAATAAAAAAATCTTAAGGTCTAAAATGCTGTTGTAGATTCCCATAAAACATTGTCATTAATATGCTGAGGAAAGATGTAATAGTACCCCTGCGAGAACAGTTCAGGAGTTCATGAACTGTCTGTGAGGGTTCATGAACTGTTCATGAACAAATCATGAACAGTTCAGGGAAATTGGAGCCATTTAACGTTCATGAACTGTTCATGAACTGTTCATGAACTCCTGAACTGTTTTTCGCAGGGGTAGTAGCATGCAGACATTATTGCCAAACTGAAGTCACATTTATAAAATCCATACCCCTGGTAGAAAATTACATAGTTGATGAACTATTTTTAAAAAACAATAAGCAAAACAAAAAGGAATAATTTTAGATAATCGATTTTTCATATTGTGATTAAATTGGTAGATTTGTGATGAAACTGACTTAGAGAACACATCCAAACAATATATTCACAATGCAATTATTTCACAATGTTGGAATGGTATGAACGTCAAAGGTCGATGCTTACGTGGATTCCATTCAAATGTTGAAGTTAGCAACTATCCATTAAAAGATAGGACACCTACTGAGTTGATGGCGGTAGAACAAGCTGAAACAGATCATAAAATAGAAAACGCAGGAGATATGATTGGGAAAAAGGTTTTAGGGGAAATTAGAGATTCTTTGATCAGTAAGTTCTTGTTAATTTTAAGTTGTTTATTCTCACAAACTGATATGTATTGAGATGGGTCGATTTGGATTTTTTGATCAATTAACTGTGGACAAAAACTGATTCAGAATCGATTGATTGTTCGAGAACAATAGATCAATTGTTTTCTGAGTTTTCTACATCATCAGCGGTTGAAAGTTTATATATTTAAAAAGAACATAACACAATGTAAATAATAAACAACTTTATTGTACAAAATACAACCACTAAAGAAACAAAAAGTTTCATGTACAATTTATTGATTCACAATTTCGTAATTGATCACTTAATTAATAGATAAATCTGGCACTCACCACAATGCGTATCTTATAGTAATTGCTATGCTTCGTTTAATAGAAACAGCCTCTGATGATGATGACATTGCATCATCAAGAGAGGACAATCGTGAAATGAAACAAAACAAAGAGGATCAATGTAATGGTAGTTCCGATGTTTCATCCCATTCCTTATATGGTAGTCATGGTTGTTGCTATGGCGGTAAGAATGATTCATTGCTTAGTCAACTGGGAATTCATTCAAGTGTTCAAAAGAAAAATCAAATGGTGCTACTTGAAGTAAGTTGTTTAATATCTTACGGCCTAATCTAGTTCTATAAAACACAGTACACAAAGCTCAATGATGTGAAATGGCAACATTTTCATTTGTTGTTTATGGAGTTTTCATGAACTGATGAGGATCCTTATAGACTTAATTTACATTGTTCATGGACATTTTATGAATTAATATTTAAAAGCAGTTGTAATCTTGCACTACTTAACACCAAAACCATGAAAATGCGATGAAAGTGTTGTGAATAAAATAATGTAATGTAGACGGTGTCGCCCTACCAAAGGCACCCGTACCACTCTTCTATTTCTAGATGAGTGGCTTTTTTCGCTGAGAGCAATGATTTTAAACGCTCTTTGTTGATCTCAGCCGCGACACTGCAGATCAATTTCAACAGAGTTCATGGCAGACAGGTATCGATTGTCAATGCGCAACGATGCGCCGCAGCTACTCACAATGCAATTCCCTCTGGACCATTCCATCCGCCATCCTCAGATGGTACTCATTTGATGTTTCAGATAAAGTCAAGGCTGAGTTGACCTTAGGGGGATTCGAACTACAGTCGATCAGATATGATCCGATCTGAAGTTCGGTTGCTCTGCCATCTGAGCTAATCCACCCAAAGTGTTGTGAAAACATTATGAAAATGTAAAATAGTTAAAACCACAAATCTTTTTACCAGGAAAAAGTTTGAAAACCATGAAAACATCCATATTCAGAAATAAAAATGTGAAAATGCCATGAAAACGCCATGAAAACGCAATTAAATTTCACAATTTTTGTTCATGGTTTTGGTGTCAGCTAAGTGTTGATTACCCTCGAATCGACAGTTTGTAAACATTAAAGACACAATTGTATGAACTGTTCATGAATGGCCTGTGAACAGTTTGTGAACCGTCCATGAAAAAATTCATGAGAAACTAGCCTGTTTGCACACTCTCTGTAAATTGGTAACTTGGTAAACCAGTAGAGTCTGCTAACCCATAGTCAAAAGATTTTTCAGACAAAAAGGGGCATGAAAATGTGTGGAAACAATTGCATTTCAAGGCATGTGATTCCACAACAAGATTTTATGGTGACGAATCATTGTTAGTGTTTTGAAGAGAGATTTGGAGGGCTAAAATATAAGACTGTCAATAACTTTTTTTGTCAACTTTCAAATGTTTCATGTCTGAGATTTAGATCTTTTTAAAAATTGAAATGGTTGTGATGGACTGAAATTTGAGGATTGTTAGACCTTTGAAAACAAGTTTTAGAATTTGTGATTGAGTTTATTACTTTCAAATTCACATTAAAATATATAATGAGATATATTTGATTGTGCTGGAATCAAAATAAAGATGTATGAAACATTTGCAATTGTTCATACCCCCTGTCAAAACAGTTCAGGAGTTCATGAACTGTCTGTGAGGGATCATGAACAGTTGAGGATAATTGGAGCCTTGAACTCCTAAACTGTTTTTCACAGGGGACGTAATAATATTTGATGAAAATAACTTCACAGAATATCAAATGTTATTCAATATCAATATTCAATATGTGCGTAAATTTCTCTAATGTGTTGAGATGCTGCTCTTCTATCATGCAAACATATTATGAATTATGCTCAATTCAATCTACCTACAGGACTGCGTTCATCGAATCAAAGTTGCATTTAATAAACAATTTGATGACATCTACCATAGTAAAGAAAATGAGATTAAACGAATCGATGAAAAGAATGCAAGAATACAAAAAATATTGTTAGATTTAAATATTGACGAGCCTTTATTTAAAGTCAAGTGGACAAATAATGAACACCCAGAAGATTTACTCACTGTCTTTGATCACGAAATTAAAGCTGAACAATGCTTATCAGAGGAACAACAAAAACAACTAGAAGATGATCAAGAGATATCCCAAGGTAATTTAAAGGAGCAACTTTGACTGGCGGTCGCTGCAAGCTCAATTAGGTTTAAGCTTCGCGTAAATTCAACAATGGAAGTCGTCAGTCATGGCTTCGGCATGGCTTTAATTTTCAGTTCAGCATGATTTCAGGCACATATACCATACTAAGGACAAACACTCACATGATTCTAAGTGCGTAGATTCCATCGGTCATTTTTGCTCCTTTAAATAAATGAATTTATTTTTTCTCAAACTTTTAGCGCACATCTCTCTGAACCTCAAGTACTAATAATAGCGCATCGATTCTGTTTAATAATTATTCCCTACAACAAAACAATGATCTAAAGACTTTAATAGATAATGGATCAATTTCATTTCTAATTTATGTATGAGATAGTGGATATAACTTTTGACTGCAATACTACCGTTGAAAAAACAGTTCAGGAGTTCATGAACAGCTCATGAACAGTTCATGAACTTTAATTGGCCTCAATTTTCATGAACTGTTCATGAAAATTGGGAATCATTAGCAGCCATTGAGCATTCCCCTGCGAAAACGGTTATGACTGTTGAATTGCCCTATTTTCACAAACTGTTCAACAGTTCATGAATTGTTCATCAAAAGTCCATGGAAAACAGACAGTTTAACGTTTGTGAGTTAATTCCATCAATGAACTGTTTCTGAACTGTTTATAAGGTATTCACAAACAACGCAATTGAACTGTTCATGAAGTTTATGAACAGCCCATCAACATTTTGTGAACTCAAATGATTTTTTTTCCGCAATGGTCTTCAATAATCTTCCTCATGCTGACAAGTTTGATTGTTGCAAGTGCATTACATTTTTTTATTTATTTATTTCATTCAACAGTGCAATTTATACCGCTATCCCCAGCTGATTCACAATGTAATTTATTAAATCAACTAACAAAGCCAGCCTTTTCCGTATTTACTCCCTGCCAATAGGATCACCAGCGACATTTCTCAATCATCTGAAAATGTGCCCACATAATGGGCTATTAGGGTCGACTTGGCATGTTTCTTAATTTGTAATGTGTATTTTACCGTTTCGTTATATTACTTTAGAACGATTGAAGGCTGAAAAAGCTGACAATGTAAGAGAGAGGGCTTTAGATTTAATGATGGCTGGCCAGTTGGAGATATCCAAGGAAGATGAATTGAAGAAAGATTTGGTTGAACCAGACTTTATGGAAAAGATACCCGGTGAATGGACTGAAGAGGAAGCAAAACAAGCAAAAGAATTTGAGAAGAAACAACAGCAGGTACGTTTTGAATCAGGCATTATGGAGATTTCAATTCTCTGTTTTAATTAACATGGAGAAAGTTTACATACATGGTGTGTGTGTATACAATATTGACTTTTGTTTCTATAAAATATATGCCCCATTCATAATTACAATAATTAAAAGTATTAGATCATTTTTTTAATTTATTTTTTAGCTTGTCGAAGACCGTTTAAAATTCAAAAAAGCTCTTGAGACAGAACTCAGAAAAATCCAAACTGCCATAACAGAGACAACATCGGCATTTGATGAAAGATTATTGAAATTATTCAAAGTAAAAGTCAAAACAGAAATGGTCATTGCTCAGGTAATTTTGTATGAAGTGTGTCTGATGTGAATGACCATGGAAGATATCCTACTGATCCATTGTTGACTCTACCCCTGCGAAAAACAGTTCAGGTTTGGGGACATTGTAACATTCACAAACTGTTCATGAACCCCTGGACTGTTTTCACAATGGTAAGACCCTGTTACAAGGTGGATGAGGTAGCCAGGAGGGCAAGTCAACTCGCTTACATAGATTTTCTGTGTCTATTATTGTTTAGATGTGTTCTGTTTACAAGAAAAGCGAGGTAATTGTTACCTACCCAGGTAATTTTCCCTGGCAAACTGTGTTAACTCCATGCCAAGACAGCTTTTTGAATTCCAAACTATAAATAGGGCAACTTGGATAGGCAGATCAAGTTTTTTACTGTTACAAGATTTAGTTGCTACATCCTATAATTTTGCAAAATCGAAAACTATTTCTAAGTTTGCGATTTCAACATGCATGCTTGAAATGGATTTACAATTATTCAACTTAGTTAGGTGGATTGAACTTTTAAATACTAATTACAACTCAGTAAGATCCCTGCAAAAAACGTTTTAAGGGGTTTTTATCAACCATTGATGACCTATATTGCTATTGTAGGAAGAATTAAAAATCCTTCGTCTCGCTGCATCAATTGAAGATGACAAAGAGTTTGAAAGACTTGAAACTGAATGTTTGATTCACCTGGAAAGTCAAAAAACTGCAAAGCAACAAAGTCAAGTAATGCTAAAAGAAGCGAAAATTGAATTGGAGCAGTTTAAAGATAAATATGAATTTCTTGTTATTGAGGACAAGCAACTCGACAAAGCATTTCGTAGAGAATTTGCTGATCTTGATATTCTATCGATTGAAAATCTTTATAAACTCTTCAAGAAGAGACCAAGGTATGCTATAGCTGCAATAGATACATTCATAACGGCGGTTCAATATAAAAGATTTGTGCACAGTTTACCGTGCTTGACATCGCAAACTTCTTCCGCGTTAGTGATATTGGGATACTCCAGTAAAGCGTAGTGAGTTAACGCGCCTAAATATATTCTAGCTTCTAAGCGTCTGCCGAAATCTCTAGAGCAGGATGGAGCATGTCATCACACATGCATGAATACTTTTTTTAAATTCTCATAAACATACAAATATAATAATTGTGTCAGAAATTGAAATTTTGGTTTGTTCACTATTTGATTATGTTTCATTTTTTGAATTATGGTTTTAATCAGAAACATGTTCAACATTGACGCATGCCTTATTCTATACTTCTTGCACGCTCAATCAACCAATGAAACTGCTAGGAAACATTTGATCGTTTGAGAAATACACCTGCAAAAACAGTTCAGGACTTCACATCTTAACATCGGTATATAATTCACTATCCATCAGATCTGATGGTCTGTGAATCAAATCCCCTAAAAATGTTCAATCTCTAATTCTTTACTTGAAAATCAAAGGAGTACCACCCCTGCGAAACCAGTTCAGGAGTTCATAAACAATTCATGAACAGTTCAGGAAAATTGGAGCCATTTAGCGTTCATGAACTGTTCGTGAAATCTTCATGAACTCCTGAACTGTTTTTCGCAGGGGAAAGAATAAATATGTCAACCTTGGCGCTCTTTCCCCTCCGAAAAACATTTCAAAAGCTCATGTACAGGTCATGAAATCTCACGGACAGTTCATGAACAGTTCATGAACAGTTCATGAACAGTTCATGAACATTTGAAGCCAATCGTCGATATTTCTTAGACGCTCAATCAACCAATCAACCAATCATTTTAGAATTGTTCATGAAAAAGGTAATCAAATGCCCTTCACCGGTTTGATGAATATTCATGCAGTCTGTGTTGACCTGCTGGAATCCTAGAACAGTTTCAACATTTTTCTTCTGAATTTTTTGTTGACGTTTGACCTGTAAATCAGAAAAGTATCAACTTTCTTCTCTGTAATTCAGAAATTATCAACTTTCTTCTGAATTTGTTGTTGACGTTTGACCTGTAATTCAGAAATTATCAACTTTCTTCTGAATTTTTTGTTGAGGTTTGACCTGTAAATCAGAAAATTATCAACTTTATTCTGAATTTGTTGTTGACGTTTGACCTGTAATTCAGAAATCATCAACTTTCTTCTGAATTTTTTGTTGACGTTTGACCTGTAAATCAGAAAATTATCAACTTTCTTCTGAATTTTTTGCTGACTTTTGACCTGTAAATCAGAAAATTATCAACTTTCTTCTGAATTTTTTTTTGAGGTTTGACCTGTAAATCAGAAAATTATCAACTTTATTCTGAATTTGTTGTTGACGTTTGACCTGTAATTCAGAAATTATCAACTTTCTTCTGAATTTTTTGTTGAGGTTTGACCTGTAAATCAGAAAATTATCAACTTTCTTCTGAATTTTTTGTTGAGGTTTGACCTGTAAATCAGAAAATTATCAACTTTCTTCTGAATTTTTTGTTGACGCTTGACCTGTAAATCAGAAAATTATCAACTTTCTTCTGAATTTTTTGTTGACGTTTGACCTGTAAATCAGAAAATTATCAAGTTTCTTCTGAATTTGTTGTTGACGTTTGAGCTGTAATTCAGAAATTATCAACTTTCTTCTGAATTTGTTGTTGACGTTTGACCTGTAATTCAGAAATTATCAACTTTCTTCTGAATTTTTTGTTGAGGTTTGACCTGTAAATCAGAAAATTATCAACTTTATTCTGAATTTGTTGTTGACGTTTGACCTGTAATTCAGAAATTATCAACTTCCTTCTGAATTTGTTGTTGACGTTTGACCTGTAATTCAGAAATTATCAACTTTCTTCTGAATTTTTTGTTGAGGTTTGACCTGTAAATCAGAAAATTATCAACTTTCTTCTGAATTTTTTGTTGACGTTTGACCTGTAAATCAGAAAATCATCAAGTTTCTTCTGAATTTGTTGTTGACGTTTGACCTGTAATTCAGAAATTATCAACTTCCTTCTGAATTTTTTTTTGAGGTTTGACCTGTAAATCAGAAAATTATCAACTTTATTCTGAATTTGTTGTTGACGTTTGACCTGTAATTCAGAAATTATCAACTTTCTTCTGAATTTTTTGTTGAGGTTTGACCTGTAAATCAGAAAATTATCAACTTTCTTCTGAAATTTTTGTTGACGTTTGACCTGTAAATCAGAAAATTATCAACTTTCTTCTGAATTTGTTGTTGACGTTTGACCTGTAAATCAGAAAATTATCAACTTTCTTCTGAATTTTTTGTTGAGGTTTGGCCTATAATACAAGAAAATTATCCATTTTCTGCTCTATGCTTCCTGTATCTAGGATCCAAGGATCCCTGGGCAGCATTTTATTGAACCGTTTTGAAAAATTTGAGTTTTCATTTGCGAAGTTTTGAAATTTTGAAAAATTTAAAAATGTTGAGTTTGAATGCCATGTGGTTCACAGAAAGTTCATAAGGTCTAGAAATAGTTCACGAGGTTCATAAATAGTCTGTGAGGTTCATAAATAGTATATGAACCATTTATGAACGCTCAGATAATTTTGCAGATGTTTGATGCTTTTTAAATGTGACATTGAACTGATATTCTAGTGATAATCATTGATATCACTTGGATTAATACTAACTTGCTCATTTCATTACAATTTATTAGAGGACAGAGGACATTAAAAGCAGCAGCTGAATCACAAGCTATTGGTGAAAATACTGGATCATCTAACAGATCAGCAAGGCCATCTTCATCGCATGCTAATGCAACAGCTGCTGCATTATTTGATCATGCAATGCAAGAATTAGATGACGAGTCAAATGCTCCAGACGGTCTAGATATGGAAATTTGGAAACGGTTTGTCAATGTGAGAATGACGAAAGTTAATAAAGAGCAGCAGGTGACTATTTTAATAGCAATAAATAATTTGAGGCTATTTTCAACAGTTCTTCACAAACTTTTAATAAAAAAAGTAAAACGATTCTGACAATTTTTTGCGTGTTACAATTAAAACCTTAAATGTTGGCCAAAAATCACAGTCAAACTCTTCTGTGGGAAATGATATTGTTCCAGTTTTTTTAGTTTGGAAAAATGGGACACGAGAACCTCCAAAATACCATGTTCAAAGCCAATTTTTACAGGGAAAGATTCGCGGTATGCAAGAACGCAATAATGACATGTACAGATCTGTTGTGTGAAAAAAATACAATCTATACACTTTAAAAGAGGATATTGTAATTTGTGTACTTCGTTATTTGGGAAGAATTGAAGTTGAAGAGTTTGAGAGTGAATATTGTTTCGTGTCATATTATCCACCTATTACAACAAATCCTCCTCAAAAAGTTAATGAGTTTATCAAATTCTTGATTACTTCATGCGCCGTTTATAAACGATTCACTGCGGATTCATGGATATTTTTATGAACCAGTTCATCAAAATACTTCATTTTTAACTATGAAATCATCCTTATATTCACGAACATTTCAAGAATAGTTCACAGACCTGGCGATAAATATTTAGTAAAGTGAACATATTCACAAGCATTTTTCTTGAGCTAGTTCATGAACTGTTCATTAGCATATTGTATAACTGTACTTTTTCTCTGAGAAATCATTCAAACCCTATTACATATGCATTTTGTTGTAAGATTTTTCTCAAATCTTTCACTGAGGTGTTGTTTCTGTTGAGTGATTGGGTATTTATCAATTAATAAGTTGTTTAACAAGAAAGCATGTGCGATAAAATTCACCATGTTCATGAACGTTAAATGGCCCGGTTTGCATGAACAGTTCAGGAACTATCCTCTTGTGCAGTTTGGCTATTTATTACGCTGGACTCGTGTCTCCTAACATTTCTCGTGTGAATCACAAATCAGATCATTGATCCACATCAACCAGTGCTTGAAACTTTAACATTCTCATGATCTGATTGACATGGAGGCAAAGCTCTAAATCCATGTTTGATGATCATGTTCTAAATTATTAGTTCTTGTATTGTACGTACGTGCTTTGTGTTATTTGTGTGAATTTTGCTTCTAATAGATTCTGCACTGTATCATGAGTCTAGAAATAATTTAATGGCTTCATTATGCTATTCATTACTGTATATCATTTTGAAAACACCATTTTAAATGTTAGTTAAAATTCATTACTCATACAAGGTTGAATAATCATTTATATTTGAGAATCAATGATGACAAAAGATTATGAATTCATTTTATTGTGATTATATGAGGTATTCATTGTATTTATCTAGGTAAAATCAAGTGCTTTGACGTTAGCGGAGATGACAGCTGTTGTTCAAAGGAGAACAGATTTCGATGACCATTTACGTCATAGTGTTGATTCATGTTATAAAGAACTACAGAAGTGAGTGTGATTGTATACGTCTAGCAATTTTATATGAACATCCATTATGAAAATCCCCCCTGTGAAAAGCAGTTCAGGAGTTCATGAACAGTTTATGAACGTTGAGTGTGCTCAAATTTTCATGAACTGTTCATGAACTATCCGCAAGGGTGCTTGAACTGTTCATGAACAGCTCATTTTCATTTGTAATCAGATAAGATTTCATAACATTGTTGATCTTGCTTATTATCCCCTTTTCAATACAGAAATCAAAGTGGAACATAATTAAGCTAGATGGGACATGATCGACCCTTCTAAAGGAGAAATATGATATTCTATACAGATTGTAGAAAGTTCAATATTGAGATATTAAGAAAGGTGGGACATTAAAAGGGGATGTTAACCGAGCTCTTACTGTGCACCGATTCCTTGATTTGACCTGTTCAGATTTTTGATCAGCATAATACTTTCTGTGCAACATCCAAACAAAAGCATGAAATTACATAGTATAGTAAACTGTGGAGTAAAATTTCCTAGCTGCTCTCTCGTTACAACTAAACAATATTTATTGTTGTCTTTCAGCTTTTGTGACCAATATTTTGCCTCACCTTTTTACTAAAATTCTTTATAGCTTAAATTGCCATTGCGTTCCATTTTCAAGATGGTATGTAGTTTATTCATGTCAACGAATCTTCTGAGAATAAAGAATGCTGGACTTTAAAAACTTTAATAAACTGTTCACAGGGAAATATAGCTACTGAACTTTTTGTATCGATTATTAATCTTTACAAAGTATATTTGAATTGAAATGAAATTTACTATTTTGTTGAATCATAAGTCATCCCCTGCGATAAACAGTTTAGGAGTTCTTAAACAGTTCTTGAACGTTAAATGGCTCCAATTTTCATAAACTGTTCATAATTGTTCATAAACTCCTGAACTTTTTTCACAGGGGAGACCACCGTTTTTCAAGCTTGATGATAATACAATTGAATAGAATATATACTTACCAACTTGTGTTAGGTTGTCTGTTCTACAGTTCATGAAAAATTCAATTGAAAACAGGCCACTTAACACTTGTGAACTAACCCCTGCGAAAAACAGTTCAGGAGTTCAATAACAGTTCATGAACGTTAAATGGCTCCAATTTTCTTGAAGTGTTCATTTAACTGTTCATGAACTGTTTATGAACGGTTCATGAACCCTCACAGGCAGTTCATGAACAGTTCATGAACACTTCATGAAAATTTGGGGCCATTTAACGTTCATGAACTTTTCATGAACTGTTCATAACTCCTGAACTGTTTTCGCAGGGGTAGTTTGTGAATAGTTCAGGAGGTTCATAACCATCTTGTAAAATCAACAAATCTTTTCGCAACGGCTCAAAAAACAGTCTACTATTCAAATGTTTTGTCAAATTCTAGGATCCGAGACGATAAATTCAAAAATGGATTGAATCTTGAAATTCAAATATTATTAAAGCAGGGACAGGTATGGTTATTGATGCAAGTAAACAACTGTGCATTGTGCAATGACGTCCTGTCTTGGCAATGTAATTTTAATATCATTACTTCTTTGCCAACAATAATGAATAGAAATAGTTTTAACTTATATTTAATTGACTTTACATTTTAATAACTATTAACTAGAGTACTTCGATCTTTCCTATCAACTACTGCATTTGTATTTCCTCTATTTCATATACATTTAAACTATGTACAGTATTTATATCAGTGCTGTGAACAAACAAACTAACAAACAAACAAATAAACAAACAAACAAACAAACAAACAAACAAACAAACAAACAAACAAACAAACAAACAAACAAACAAATAAACAAACAAACAAACAAATAAACAAACAAACAAACAAACAAACAAATAAACAAACAAACAAACAAACAAACAAATAAACAAACAAACAAACAAATAAACAAACAAACAAACAAACAAACAAACAAACAAACAAACAAACAAACAAACAAATGAAGTAATGTAGACCAACTAACTCCAGTAAAGGTGCACACAACTCTTCTTTTTCTAGAGATTTGATACTTTAGAGAATTAAAGTACTGACTATCAATATCATTACTAATCTACATCATTCTATGAGATTTGATTGTCAATGCACAGAGTGATATATGTCACGTCTTATCATTCTGTCTGCCATCAGGCAGATATAGTAGTCATTTGACGTTCAGACAAATCAAGGACTGATCTCAATGTTAATCTGAGCTCCCCCACTACGAAAAAAATTGTGGAGTTCATAAACATTACAAACTTTTATGAACAGTTCCTGAACAGTTTGTGAATGTTAAATAGTCCAATTTATGTAAATTTTCATAAACTGTTCAATAATATGCTCATAAAAAGTTGGCCATTTAATGTTCATGAACTGTTTTGGCAGAGGTATGTAAGTGCTCTGACATCTTAAATATTTCAGAAGACAGTTTTGATTAGCTCTAGTTCAATCTCAGAATTCCTTGCGAAAGAAAAGTTCATGAGTTCATAAAGGTGAAATTGCCCCCAAAAAATTATGAACTGTTCATGAAGTTCCTGAATTGTTTACTGAACTGTTCATGTGATCATGGATTATTTTCACAGGGAATATTTTTACAAAAGTTAATATTTCTTATTATGAAGCAAACTGTGTTGATTGATATTTGTCATTGAAAATGGCATTGTTCAATACTAAAGTCATTGTTTCAATGGTTTTATGCTTAGGTTGAGATTCCAGATAGTCAACTTACTAGTGATGTTTCTGATTGCCTGTTGATCCATCGATCCGTTATTGAAGATCTCAATGCAACTATCAAGGTAAAGGCTACAATATAGTCATATTATTTCTATGTGCTAATGCTTTTCCTGATAGCAATCAATAATTTGCAATGCTTGAAGAATAACTTTCTCTATGAACTCTGTTTGACCCGAAATAAACCAGTATGCCATGAAATTAATAAATATACATTTATCAAAAATCTTTGTAACCAATCACATTTCAGGAAATAATTCAACCTATTGAGTTGTACAAGTAGCGCCTTGTTCTGCTTTTGTTACAGCGTTCCAATTTCATTTGTCACAATTTTGATAATGGATCTGATCTGTTTAATTCAGGAAATGTGACTGTCAATTACTACTTCTAAGTTATACCCGTGCTATTATGCTGTTGTTTTTGTTACAATTCAGACTTTGGGTGAAAGCAAGCTAGCTTCCATGACAGAAATTAAAGATTTTAGAAAAGGGATTCATCAATTAGAATGGTATGTTAGTACAGAATATTTTATATATTGGATTTACAATATTATTTCATTACACCTAGCCCCAGCTGTTAGGCTCCTGTCAAATTTGTATGCTGGCTGTACAATTTCATTATACACCCCCCTCCCAGCTGGCCCCTGTTGAATCTGTACGCTATCACAATTGTAATTCAAAATTGTTGATCCTACCAAGTTTTATGTTACATTCCTGATTTTAAATAGTTCATGAACTGACAAACGATTTATTGATAATTCGTAAACTTGAATTGTTATAACTTTTCATGAGTAGCTCGTGAAATCCTTTACCTCAAATCGTTTAGCATGATGATAATTAATAGCCTAGGTGCTAAGTTGGTGGAAGTGATGGCAGCAAAATGTGAGTGCTAGTTGAACAATGACATGATACAAGCAACCAGCTCCAGTCACGCTGTTAACTCAGTGGAAATCCTACTTATACTATACTTAACCGTAGTTTTGTCAATCGACTAGGAATGGAAAGGGAGGGAGAAATGTAAACAATGAACACTGTAAGATATCAGCACTCTAAATGATTTTCAAGTTGTTTTGGCTTGCTTGATCCCAACGCGGGAGTTAACCAATCAAATCACTAGAACAGCATTTGAAAATTTCTTGAGTTTTACAAGCAGTTTACAAACAGGTTAGAATTTGAAAGTTTACAAGTCCTACTCAACACCCCATACGATTCCTCTGCGAAAAAAACTAAACCGGATTTTGTTGACCTAAGCTGTTCATATACCACATGAAGTGTTAATGATCAGTTCGCTACATCAACTTTACAGACAGTCGTCAACTGTTTATATACTTTTTCTAGTTATTTGAACATTTTTTGTTTGCAGGGAGCACAAAAAAATGATGATGCAAGCACAAGATTTAAAAACAGCAGCAAGGGATATACAAATGCTAAGAGTTACCAAAGAACTACAATCGGTATGAAATCCATAAAGGAATAAAAAATTTTAAGTTCCATATATTAGCATCTACAATACAAGCAATTAGAATACGAGCAGTGGATATGGGTCACAAGAAACATGTGAAAAGCCACAACATGGCGCAGCCAATAAAATTAGGTTTACGTGTGACTCACAACATCTAAAGTGGATTGATGTAACGCTATACAGCCTGTATTACTATTGTTCCATATCGCATTTATAAAATTGCATACATCAATTATTTAAACAAATTAATTTGAATTTATCTGTGTTTATTAAATCCTTGAATATTTTTGCAAGTACGTCAATCAATGTGTTTGAATCTGCATCCACCCCTGCAAAAAAACATTGAATGAGCTCATAAACGGTTTATGAATAAGAATAAAAAGTTAATGTAGACAGTTCATAAAAATAGGTCCAGTTACCTTCCAGGAACAGTTCTTGAGTTTCATGAACTGTTTTTTACAGGGGCATTGCAGCTGATCTGTAGATAATCTATATAACCAAGAATTATTCTGTATAGCCCAAAATAAGTTTTATAGCTGTAAAGGGCTAGTAACTACCTCTGCGAAAACAGTTCAGGAGTTCATGAACAGTTCATGAACATTGAATGGGCCCAATTTGTCATGAAATGTTCATGAACTGTTCATGAACTCCTGGACTGTTTTTCGCAGGGGTACTCACAGTTCTGAAAAATTATTCAACAGTTTACTAATATTATGATTTATTTCTCACAACATCAGTGTCTAGGTGAAGGTGACCAGCATTCAAGACAACAGAAAGAAATTGCCAGTCTAGAGAAAACGCTAGCTATGCACTCAAAGGTAAATACTGACTGAGGTATAGTATCTTATGTTAAGAATTGGACAAAGAAAAATTGTTCACTGCAATAAAAGGACTATTTGCAAACAATCAAACTAACCATGTGCTATTTAAGAACAATTCGCATGCCCCACACAAGTATTAAGAAACTTCAGAAGAAGTTACTAAAAGACCGTATGTTATTTTCATTATTCGTGAACAGCTGACCATAAACAGTTCATAAAAAGTTTCATTAGAAGTATCAATTTTGTTGAAGTATCCTCGATGAAACATCTCCTTCGATTGCCAGTGAAGGTTGTCATGCAATGCTTGTGGAGCACACGAGAGCATTCGACTTTGACCTCTCAACTTGACCTAAAAATGATATCTGACGTTGAGGAGCAATAGCAGGGGAAGAAGGCAAAGGTTTTCCAAGTTTAGCAATTGACAGTCAGTTAGGCCAATGTATTCCTAAAGCATGCCGAAGCATGGCTTCACGAGATAAATCAAGACAAGGCAATGTACTGATTGAGAGAACCCACTTTCAGATTCATATAATAGAACAGCCAATGCGAAAAACAGTTCAGGAGTTCATGAACGTTAAATGGCTCCAATTTTCCTGAACTGTTCGTGAACAGTTCATGAACCATTAAAGACAGTTCATGAACAGTTCATGAACTCCTGAACATTTTACGCAGGGAAGGCTCTTTCATGTGTCTAAACCGCCGTAGCTTATAATGTTATCATCGAATATCACTGCTGTAGCAGCCACTATTGTACATTTCTCATATAACTTTTTAGTTTTAAATAGTTTTTTAACTGACCACAAATCCACTGAGTTCATGAACAGACCATTGAGCAGTTTACCAATAATTGTAAAGTTGATGAACTGTTCATGAACGCTAAATGGTCTCTTTTTTATGAACTGAAATTTGGACCATTTAACGTTCTTGGAATGTTTTCACAAGAGTGATAATCAACAGAAAATACTCTAGGAATAGTTCAAAATAATATTCATGAAAAACAGGCCATTTACCGCTCATGAATAGTCTGTGAACTTTAAGGCCGGCTAAACAATGCAATTTTGTTGTCTCAACTGTTTTTGAGTTTGTTGAGACAATACAATTGCATCGCTTGCCCATGCAGTTGCAGGCTGTTTGATGGTCATTAACGATAATAATCGCTTCAAGTTGCTAGTCGCAAAGGGGTGAAAAGTTTTTGTTTTAAATCAAAAACTTTTCATAAGTTGGACGGAAGCTGATGAATTTTGATGAGATCTACATGTCTACACAGTCATGTCTACATGTTGCAGAATATTGCACGCAATTGTCTACGCAGGCGCATTAATCCTAGAATTGCACGTGGCCGTATAAAATCATGTAAACAAAAGTCACTGTTGTCGTTATTTACTGAATTAGATAGCTGAGCAATATTCTTGACATGATTTATTCCTGAAATTTATCCGACCCTGACGAAGAAGCATTATGACAACCATGTTGACTTCGTTTTCTTATCCAGTCTCCTGCCCTTCCTCTTCTACATGGAACATCATCATCAAATGAGATCTCTAACATAATAATGAGGAAAGCAAGTGTCTGCTTATGAAGCTGCTGAAGTACACCTGACGAGTAGCAAGGTGCCCTAGTAAATAGTTAATCAGATAAAATGTATGCTGTAACATCAAGCAATAAACGCCATGTTTTTTTTACAACGCAACATTTATAGGTGGGTACTCCAGGTCCAATTGCGCGGTTTTGGTAAAAGTTGACAGTGTGGTCGTATTCTCGTTTGCCCATGCATCCGATTTTTGGATTTGAATAAATTATATCAAGTTGGAATAAAAAAGTTGGATCGTTGGCGCTGGCTTTTATGGACATTGATGAGCTGCTCAATTATCAGTTCAACAAGGAATAGTCCATCTATACTCGTAAAGTTCATGAACAGTTCGTTCACTTGTTAATTTTTCACATGGGATATAACCGCAATATCAACCCCCTCAGTTCATGAAAAAATCTGTTCAAAAACGGGGAAATAGCATACTTATTATTAAAAATCCAGGAAAAAGTATGACATTTCATGTTCATAAAGTTTTAATGAGTTTTGATTTTGCAGGGAAAATAATGGTAGAATATTATCTTATTTTTAGATGCATAGAAGAAACATGACTGACAAAAAGAGAACGTTATTTAAGTTGGAGAAAGAAATAAAAAAGAAAGAAAATGAGAATGATCAGCTTGATGAAGATCTACAAGAATTATCTTTATCAGTAGCAGAACGAAGAAATGTTGATGATGAAAACAGTAAGTTCTATTTATAATTAATAAGTAAACTATACCAGTCATCATCATATAGGCCTATGTAACTATGGTGATTATAAGTCAAAGAAAACAAAGTAAGCCCTGGGCAAACGACGGCAACATTTGCGCGACAAATCTGTTTTTTGTCTGACGTGTGTTTTTAGTGTTTTGAAGCAGTCTTTTCAGAAGCGGCTAAACGACGAGGATTTTCTCAAGACTTTTCTAAAAAAAGTCAGATTGAGCTTAAAAAGAAGCCTTGGAGAAGCAACAACATCGAAAAAGTTCGATACATTTCGAACAAAATGGTTCGAAAAGAATAACAAAGATGTTCGATAACAAAAATCCTTAGAAAGACTTTGAAAATGTTTGATGGCCATCAAACACGATGCGACAAATAGAATACACGAGATGCAACACGTCAGACAAAATCGAAAGAGTGGCTAAACGACAAGGACTTTCGAAGGATTTAAAATTCGCGCAAATGTTGCCGTCATTTACCCAGGGTTTTAATAGTCATTAATTTAAATAATTATTAAGAGTTACAAACTTCTCATATGCAAAGTCCATTTATTTAATATATTCCAAACCTGCTATAAAACCCACCTGTCAATATTGGCCGATTCAGTAAGATATGAAAATCATTACATTCCAATTTGAATCAACTCTGTATATAAGCTAGCTTAAAGACGAACTTTCTATAATGGACAATGTATCTATAGATTAGGATAAGTGACTGGATCACTATAGACAATTCGTCTTTAAGCTTAAATACAAAGTTGATTCAATAGAATAATGATTTTCGTATATAACAGTGTTAGATACAAGTTTCATTATATCTCGTTCATGGTTTTATTTGCTTTTAACGCTCTAGAAAGCGGCTATAATACAATGGAAGCTCAAGAAAGGATGCAGGAGATTATTTCACGTAAGAAAATGGTTGATTTGGCTAAATTACAATCGACAGAGATTGCTGTTTTAAGAGCAGAAGTTGAAAGATTACGAATGCGTACATTTCCAGCATTAGCACAATTAGATCAACATTGAGTTAAATAATTCATCGAGTTTTTATGTTAATAGAATTATATTTTGTATATTGCATCATTTATCATGGTGGTAATATTGTAAGAAAAAGTTGATCAATTAGTTCTAGTAGTATTGTAAAATATGTTATATTATATTAAGAAAAAAGGTATTTAAAATCAGTTAAATACAGTTGGTTAATTAGGGATTGATAACCACATCAATGCATATGCAATATATATTATGCTTTCTCTTAAATTGTTTGTTATACTGATCATCATTATCATGTGTGTATGTATATGTAGCTATCAAACATAACATTTATCCTACTCACTGGAAATACGGCCTCGTATCACTGTTATTCAAACGCAACGATCCCTTGATGAAATCAAACTATCAACCCACCACTCTTTTTTAAGTCTCTATCAAAGGTCTTTGAACGCTTACTGGACATCCAAATGAAAACATATATGGAAACAAAATCGCCTATGGTCAGACACAATATCAGGATTCCTGAAAAACAACTCATCTAGCATCGCTCTTGTCAAGATTACATGAGACTGGCGGAAAGCCAGATCTGATGAGAATGAAACCGTTGCAATAGCTTGCTGCCTTCGATCTCAGTAAAGCCTTCGACGTTGTTCATCAAGGGCTACTTATACGCAAGCTATACCTATTTATGTTGGGTAATTTGGTAACCATTCTAAATAACACGCGAAAACTATAACAACAGTGTGATTAGATAATATATATTTAAATTTATATCAAAATATTTTCGCTGCCTTTCGTTAGCTTCTTTAGTGATATTTATAAATTTATATTTATATTATCTAATCACACTGTTGTTATAGTTGTTGCGTGTTATTTAGAAATGATTATCAAATTAACCAACTACAGTTTATCGTGCAAAACACGAGATTTTTATAAAGGTTTTAATAAATCAATTAAGTCAGTATACCTATTATGGCTCTCCGAATCATCAACTGTACTTCTGAAAAGCTATCTACATGGCAGAAGACAACGTGTAAAAATAGATGGATCTTTATCAAGTTGTAGGTCGGCTTCAAGTGGAGTTCCTCAATACAGCATACTAGGCCAATTATAAAATGGGCAACTGGTTCATATGAGTTTTCATAGATTTGACCTCCGATGTTTTCATCCGTTTTTATTCTATCTGTCTTTTAATATCCACATATTGTTTGTGCTCCGAATTTGAAATCAACCTCCATAGCTCCTAGAGCCTGGATGGATAACTATACGTAAAATAGACTGGTGTTGAAGCCACTTGTGAGGACGGAGCGTAATACAACATTAACACACTAAACTTTTAATTGAACAATTTTTTACATTCCAATTTTTCTTCGGCCATTGCATTATATTTGTCTGTCTATTTTTGTATTTGAATACCTTGATCCCGGGGGTAACTCCCATACTATTGCTATCGTTATTCAAATTTCTCGATTGTAAAATAGTCAATAATCAAATGTCGATGTATCGTTTTTAGGATTTTTAAAATAGGAGGTATCCTTTTTCAAAATTAGCCAAGTTTTTGGGCTAATATTTTTGTTGTCAAAAATTGTGAATCCTTCTCTGAAAGACAATGGCATGGTGGGTGTAATTAGAACGACACTCCCCTGGATTTTCCTATCATATTTAATTATGACAAGCATCACAACGCTTATTGGTCAACATAAGTCACGTGGTTTGTATGATTCTCATATTCATTTTTTCAATCAATAATACCTGGATTAGAGGTAACGTAATTACAATTCTTGATTGGTCTTCATATCGTGCGGTAAGATTGTAGGTTATAATTATACAAAAACAAATGAACGAAGAAATCAAGAAATATTTGATGGTAAGTTGTATATATATTTAAGCTTTGACACTATAGTCGTGTGAGCTATTTAACAATTAGACAACGAGCCCAAGTTGGCTACCGTCGAATAGTCACCGAGTTCCTCCAAGGTCTACATCGTCAAATATCTACATCGTCTGTTCGTCTGAAAATGTTCTCAGAACTGTGAAACAGTCTTTGATGGCTTTGATATGGCTGCCTGATTTCTGAATTCGTTTTGTTGGTAATATATCATTTATTTCCCATATCATGAATGATGTATTTCTGATGTATTTGTGCAGAGAATAAAATGGTAACCAGCCTACGTTTTTTTGGAAAATTTCCTTATAAATGAAATTGCGAAAAGTGCTTGAATGGGATTTCAAAAAGGAGCATTTGTAAACATAATAAACTTACAAATACCATACTAGAATTAAAATTATTAACTTGCAATTGCTATACTAATTAAACCTGAAGCATTGAAGGATTGAATACCCGTTGTTTCATCGAATAAGAGGTTTTGACTTGAAGTTTGTTGTAGCATAAGATAACTCAATTATATAAAGTGAGAATTTTACAAAATTTATTGCCTACTTCTGGTTAATTTCATGTAGGTATACCTGTTAAATTATAGACTTTACAGATGTTGAATACATAAACTGTGATCATTTTGAGTAAGTTTACAAACGCTTGATGTAACAATTGTTCTAACATAATTTCAAATTAGTTTAGCCCTGTATTGTTGATAATTAATGTTGTTATTGTTATTGCTGTTGTTGTTTCTCTAATTAAAGTTGAATTGTATGTTCATCATATTACTGAAATTGTTCTTGCTTTTTGGTTGGTGTGTATATTATCACTTTATTATGTTTGTCTATTTGCATAAAAATGAAATAGCTGATGAGATTATTGCACGTAAATGAAATTGCAGAAATTCCAATATCGTTTCATTGTAAAATGATATATAGCCTACAATTGTATTTAATTATATTCCAAATGTTATATCTAATTTGGATAGTTATATAAGGACATATAAATGGTGATTGAGGTTCAAGTATTCTGATGTTTCATTTTTTATAAATATTTTTATTATTAATAAATATGATGTAGTATTTGAATTACGTATATATGCACGTTAGCGCTACAGTATATATATGAAATCAAGATGAATTGCCATTGATGTCCAAGGCCTTCAAGTGACTCAAGTGTATCGTTCTATAGATCATTAATTATGTCTTTTTTATAATCATTTTAAAATGTGTTCTTATATCAATGTTTTCTACCTTCGATTTCGAGATACTGTGCATAATTTATTGCAGCATCTCAGCTCATCTCTCAGCTCAGATGAACATATTTTTTATGCTCTGACCTGCAATATATCATTAATAATAATTTACAAGCTTTTTGAATACAAAATTGGATTAATAAATAGGTAAATTTACTATTTAACGATTTCTTGCTGCTGAAAATGAAGCACATGCAGATATTACATAATTATATCTAATTTATTATTGCATCCAACGTTCAAATAATAGCAAACTCTATACGGACAGTATTGGGTAGAATGTTTTTGCAAGCTAAATGTTTTTGGTTATAAATTAATTAATTGGTTCCTAATAAATCGGCTTCTGAAAAATGTTGGAATAGATTCTCTCAATAATAATTCTCTAATAATAATCATAAAGTTTGAGAAGCGGAATTAAGCAACGTTGTTTGAACCATGATTGAACAAAATTCATCGTCTAAGAAAGCAGTGAAATTCCTAGTTACAAGAAAGCATTACTCTACGTGCCTTTGTTCCAAGTTATAAAGTAAATACAGTCGATTTGTATAAAATGTATTATACCTCAAATCCTACAACAGAAGCTCTACAATCAATCTTTATCGTTATAAGTTTTATAAATACTCCTTTTTTGCTTCAACCAAGTCTTCAAAAACAATACAACGACAACAGTGCAGCTCAAAAGTGTAATCTAACAATAGATCCAGGCATATAGCCAATCAAATCAGCGTACCACGTTAATTGTCCAATCATATTCGTTCGGGGATTCGTTAGAGGCTTAACAATATTTTCATACACATGAATAAATAATATCAACAAATTTGTTCAAAATGTTTGAAATTGAATATTCTCAAACTATAGGTATTCTATATATATATATGCTTTGAATTTTAACGATATCTGAGGATTGACATTTGATGGTCATAAAGGTTGAAATTTTGGAGTCTAACTTAATACATTGACACTCTCATATTAAAAGAGACAATGTATTACAGATTGAAAGGGTTTTCCATTTTGTTCACCACTGAGCTCTCTTTGCTGAAGACCTTTTCCCACAGGAATTAATGGAGTAATTTTGAAAAAGGCAACAAAAACGTCAAAGCGAAAATTAAAAAAAAAAAAAAAAAGAAACATCATGCAGAAGTTAATTAAGTAAAAAAAAAATTAAATTTTAATCCTCATTTAATCGAATTTTTGTTTACGTATATTTGGAGGTAGCCTCTTCCCCGTATAATCCTTATTTGAGCTATTGAATGGAAAAACTGTGAAATTTTATCTTTTAGCTTCATAAACATTCCAGCGTATGGTTTTATTTGACTGTTATTGTTGTGACATGGCCAAGTAGATTGCTTCTCAGACAAACATATGGTTAGTAAAATGATTCGTTAATCGTTATATCTAATAACATAATAATAATAATATAATAATATTAATAGGTGGATTGTTCCACACCAGTTCTTGGTATGGTGCTCAATAAAATTAATCAGAGCATATATATATTAAAATAGTTGAAATAAATCGCCTGATGATCACCTTCTGGTGTGAAACATGAAGTTGCGGAAATCTAGAATGTTTCATTTTTGACTCTCATTTTATATCTAATAATATAACCTTCTAATCAAGATTTTTATAGTTCCTTTATTGAAATTAGAAGAAGAACGATTAAGAAATTACATCTAGCAAGAGATTGTTCTTGGCAGTTCTTATATAATGCACTTCTAATTAAATTCAACGACAAGTAACTTGGTCTTGGATTTGATGAAAAAGAAATAATTACATCATAAACAGCTAGAAAATTAATCTGAAGGATAATTTTGTGTTTGATATAACGAATAGATGATTTGGAAGATGAGAACTTTAAATATATAAGAATATATTAATATGTGAATAAAGTACAAAACTAGTTATTCAATTTCAAAATACTCGAAAGTCAATTTGAAATCTTCAATTTCAACTGTGTTTTTAATTTTAAATTCACAAGACAGTTAAAGTTAACTTTTTTGAAAGGTTTCCTTCAAATTATAACGCAATATATTTATCTGTAATAATATATTTCGAATATGAATACAATGCCAATTGATCACTGATGCAAATTAAGGCAGTCGAGGCCATTATAATACAGCGAAATTGAAAAATGATTGCCTTGGCTAATTCGTGTTGAAATTATGTCATAAAAACAAATGTTCTATATAACTAAATCACAAGATGTCTTTTCCTTGGAAAACTGGGGTTAAAAAGTTATGAACAAATTCAAGACTTATATTTCTCTACATCAGTATTTCTGTTCTCTAAAATTGTCACTTTTTACAGTGTACCGCCGATCACTGATGCAAATTAAGGCAGTCGAGGCCATTATAATATAGCGAAATTGAAAAATGATTGCCTTGGCTAATTCGTGTTGAAATTATGTCATAAAAACAAATGTTCTATATAACTAAATCACAAGATGTCTTTTCCTTGGAAAACTGGGGTTAAAAAGTTATGGACAAATTCAAGACTTATATTTCTCTACATCAGTATTTCTGTTCTCTAAAATTGTCACTTTTTACAGTGTACCGCCGTATTGCAGGTTGATTTAAGTGTTTACAGCAGCTTTAGTCGTTTACTGACTTTATTGTTTCTTGGTTTGGCATCAGCTCAATACTATTCACTTGGACCAGAATTTGAATACTATTACAGTTAATGGATATAGTTTATGGACAGTCGGAAAAGAAATCACTCCTCCGTTGTAACAGAGTATTTGCGGAACGCCACGTATGATGATCCAACAGCAGCTACGACTTTATGAGCAATGGAAAACATCATTTGAAAAGTTGGCAGTGTCTACTATATAGTTTTATTTGACGGGCTATTAGAATAAGGGAATTTAAACAGCAGAAATATATCACTTCGTCTGCATATTCCACGAAAACTTTTGAAGTTGATCTGATGTCAGAAATCTGTAATACAAATCTGTAACGTCTGTCACTGTGGTAGGAATAGTCAGAAGAGTATATAACAGTCTTTATCCATCTAGACCAGACCCTGTTGTATATAGACCTTGAGTGTATGGAGGACCCTGAATATATCCAACTTCCATGTGAAATATGACACATTTTACTTGAAATTCTCATTCTGAAATGAGGTACCATCTAACTACCTCGGAGTGCGTATAGTTGCGATGCACTGCATACCGTAATTCACCCTGAGTGACATGCACGATACCTCATCTAACATATCTCTCATGAAGAACATTGTATATTTATGCTCGGTAAATTTTCTGTAATCAACATCTCAAAGCCATTTGAATTAAAATTGTATATCTGTAAAACAACAATGGCGGTGAAGTTGCTTACATAAAAGGTGATTATTTACAAATTAGTTTTATTTAAGATATTTTGATGTCCTTAGATTTAAGTCTAGATTAAAGGCATATGTACATTTATCATTAATCAATTAATTAAAGATTCTGATTTATAAATATGTATGTAGCGTACGGCAATTTCAGCATTATCGCATGGCATATCTCGCTATATAATAGATAGATAGTGTAATTTAAGACATATAAACAATTTGATACAGGAAAAGACTACGCTAATTTAAGTAATGACTACATAAGTATATTATACAGGCAAGGCTATTGTTATGTGATGTCTGGCAAATCCAATTATTGTTTACTGTTACATTCCTTTATTTATTTCGAAGAAGGATGTTTTTAACCTGTTGATTGTATTTTGTTTTTGTATAATTGTCTGCATTGTGATATTTATTGAGCAGATTGGCTTCACGAAATGAGAATGACCTTTTCCCACGATCTGTAAACCCTTGGGAGAATATATAAGGTTTTCCGGGTGGTGTAGTGGGAGTTTGATTTACTAATTAAAGATTTTAGTGTTGGTCCGTTGCATCCCTGGGTTGACTTGCGAGCTGTGCACACAGTGCGCAATTCAGCTATAGATTTGAAATGTCAAGCCAGCCAAGTTTGTCTATTAAGTTGTCCATTGTTGCAAATTTCTTTCTGCCAACCACTAATTTTGCAGCCCAATTCTGTATTTTAATTTGTATCTTTCTTGCTTCTGTTTTGTTGCAAGAAGACCATACTTCTATGGCATAGAGACTTGGTTCTAAAGATTTTCGATTCTACAATTTTAATAAACATTTCTTGAGGTATAAATTTTCGTTGCTTGGCTAGTGCTCGTAATTGGTATGCTGCAGTTTTTATGATTTGTTGTAAATGGTTCTTAAAACTCATCTTTTCGTCAAACACAACGCCAAGATTTCTGGCTTTGTTCACATATTCTAATTTCTCGCCATTTATAGTAATATTGTCGGTAGCTGCGTATCCTTAACCTTTTTATGTCCGATTGCCACAATCTTCGTCTTTTTGAGTTAAGTAATAAAGAATTTGATTGAAACCATGATGTTAATGCTGTCAGGTCGTCGTTTATCTTTTTTTCTATGATTGTTGTAGCACCAGTGCATTTCGGCTTGTAGCTGTAGAGCAATTGAGTGTCGTCCGCAAACTGACCAACTACACCATTTTTTATCACATTTGGTAGGTCATTTACATACACTAAGAATAACAACGGCCCGAGGATAGATCCCTGTGGCACTCCGCACGTCAATACAATTTCATCTGAATAATTGTTTCCAACTCTTATCACTTGAGTACGATCATTTAAATAGGATTTCATCCAAGACAATACATGCTGAGACAGTCCAAGTAATTGTAGTTCGGATAACAAAATGTCATGCTGAAGGCTATCAAACGCCTTCGAGAGGTCCATGAGAATTAGCAAAGAAAGATCATGGCAATCCATCGATTTAAAAATTTGTTCAGTAATGTTTAACAAAGCTGTAACTGTTGAGCGTCCCAGTTGGAAACCATGTTGACATATAATAAGCAAGGGTGAAATAATTGGGTAAAGTTGCAAGTATACCACTCTCTCGATGACCTTTGATAATAGATATAATAATGCCTATGGACGATGTTGATCTGGGGTTGTGGCTACTGGTGTTTTTGGTATAGGAGATACAAGTGTAAATTTGAAAATTGAAGCAAATACTGATAGTGATATAGAGAGATTGATAAGTTCTGTTAGTGGTTTTGCTATAGCAGGAAGTGCAGGTTTAATCACATATCCATTAAGACCATCGTTGCCTGGTGCTTTCCAGCTGGGGAACATTGATACAGATTTTATTGTGTCGATCTCAGTAACATTAGTAAAATTAAATGATTTGTTTGATTATTCAATGTTTGAATAATTCGGTGATGTGTGGGTAGTACTTTTGATGCTCTCTCCTACATTGCTGAAGAATTTATTGATGTTGTTTAGCTCTTCCTTTGTTTGTGCTAAGCGATTAATTAAAGATTCTGATTTATAAATATGTATGTAGCGTAAGGTAATTTCGGCATTATTGCATGGCATAAAATGCTATATAATGTCAGCACACAAAAGTACCCAGCCTGTCAGCTAGCCAATTGTTTTATAAAGCATCCATAACAGTTATATTAAGAGTTCATAAATACATACATATGTTCCCTTGTTCCTCTTTGTTAGCGAGGTGTTCCCTTTTTTCCAATAAATATAATGACTTGTTCCCTTGTTCCCCAAAACCCCCTGGGAGTGCCTCAACATTTTAATCGCTACATCCTTGTTTCAAGAAAGATAAATATTTATATATTTATATAACTATGGAGCTTGAACTTTTGAATGAATTTAAAACTATAGTTTTTATCTTCTAAAGTTTTACAGCTTATAGTATATTCCATTGGACACACTGACGATGGAGCAACGGTAATTAATTCAATATTCCGACCTCGGACCAATGTTTAATTGTCCCAATGTTGTCAAGTGGGATAATCATGGTCGTAAATTTATTATGTTCCCAATTTATGAATAAAACTTTCCTGTTGTATTAATTGAATATTGATTGTTGTTGGTAGCTATAATTCCTTTTCAAAGTAGAATTGAAGTTTGAATTAACTTTAAACTACGTCAAGGGGACGTTCCATTTTTTCGTTATTTACAAATTGAAAACAAATTGAAAATCAGCTACGTGAAAAAATTGTTATTGTAGAACTTATCATGTTTCTCAATAAATGACAATGATGATGATGAAAACAATTTATTAGGTAAAACAAAACATTCGAAAGGTAACCAAATTTCGATTTTGTTTGTTTCATTCTGTCATGCAATCCTATTTTACTATAAGAAAATTTTTATTCAATTTTTAGTCTCAATCAAGTGACACAGGTCAAATTGAATTCACCCCGCTTTTGAACGCCCTGAACTATCAGCGAGCGGTCAGCATGGCACAGTGTCTTGTTTATTATTTGGCCAATGGATTTTATCCCATATTACAAAAATGTGTAGCATTGAGATGGTCACCACATGATTTTCAATCGTACGTAATTTAATTGAACAGAGCTACACTTAAATTTGATTATAAGTCAGCAAAATTAAATAGCAAATGTTTTTTTTATGTTAAGTTAATATTGAATAGGATTTTCACCAAACAAAAAACTTTCACTCAGCCGTGACTTGTTTCTGACAGGGGGTATTTGTCAATTCTGCCCGAAAAAAATTTGCATATTTGCAGGCCTCTGTACTGTAATACCTTCACAGTTGCTCGACTTTTGCTAATTTTATTTTCGGGTATATAAATGCATCTACCTATTGTTAGAAAAACTCATAAGACTGTTTTTCAAAAGAGAGTAATTGTTTCATGATTTCAAGCGAGCTTCTCCTTTTTCAGACTTTTCACAACAAGGGATTAGACTGCAAGTTATGAAGTGGGTTTCAATCAATCTTTGTTAATGGACATATAAGAAAGCATACAACAACACTGAAGGAAAAAAAGTGCAAGGAAATCCAATCTTAAAAGGTAAGAGATATATCAAATATTACGAAAGATAGATAGATGGTATACATTGACGCGTTTACTAAAAACCCCACTGAAAACAAAAAGTTTTGCAATATTAATCTCATTTTAAAATCTCAATTTTCTTACAAAATTGAAAGACATTGATATTCATGTTGATATGGTATTGCCATATCATGATAAATAATCTTTCTTTTCTATCAAATATTGGTATATTTGCAAAAATTGCAATCTACAATTGATTTTGATTCAGTATCTTTTCGTACAATACTTTTTCGTGCTGACTTGTGAATTTATTACAATTTGAGAACCGTCTTTGTCGATATGAACGTTCACGAAGCTGATGATTTTGAATTTTCAATGAAAAGGTATGCAATTGTAAACATATTTCAACAACAGAATATTTCTATATTTATAAAGCTAGTCAAAAATTATTCGATAGTGATGTTGGACATATCTATGCGTGACATTCTATTGTCAAGTTTTTTCATATATTTAAGCAAAAGTCGTTTTGATATTCAACGTAATAGGACTAGTTATTTTCCGACACGGCCGTGATTGCGTGTTTCTACTAGTTTTTTGTCAGTTTTGCCTAACGGAATAATTGGGCGTTTAGTCAGAACAAAAAGCGTGGAATTTACATATGTGGGAGTTTTCATATTGTAATACCTTCAAAATCGCACAATTTTGCAATATTTTCTCTCAAATGGTCTGAAACATTGCATTGGGGACTTGAGGGCGTAAATCCCTCTCAAGACACTGCCCCAGGATCTACGGCCGTGTGGCGTGTAGGTATCATCGAATTTTATTTAAAAAGCTGTTTGCCTGGGTAATCTATTGTCTTCAAACTTCATAAAGTTACATAACTTAAGAGATCACATTCAAACAATGGAATTCAGTGACCTGTGTAGACCTGGGCCATTGAATTTTAAAAGTTTCTTTTGGATAACATCGGTCACAGCTTAGAGACCGAATGTTATTTTGCTGAGTTAAAAAATAATTGAAAGTCATTTATACATAGTAAATTTGAATCATGCCAAAGCTATCTAAACTTTTGATGCTAATTTACCGCCAAAAACATCGCTCAAATTTGACGCTCAAATTCAACGGTGAGATGATCAGACGTACCGCATAAATATAATATTACCATACAAAAGGTTTGAAAACAACTAGGCTGTGATGACCTGTTTCGCATACTTCTTTTATTTCTCAAAACAAACAAATTAAAGTAAATAAACAATAAAAGTTGAATTCCATAGAGCTATTAGCAATTAGTAACTAGCTATTAAATCTACAAATATTCATTATAACTAACAATGAATATTTAATAATGATCAGCATTTTACAAATGATGATGATGATGATGATAAACTTTGTAAAATTGCCATTTAGGGCATGGTGTTCCTATAAATAAAAGAACATCGTCTTAGTGAGCTGATAAAGCTCGCAGAAGACATGGAGATCGACATCATTGCTCTGCAAGAACATAGAAGAGTTCTTCAAACAGATTTTGAAACCATCAACGTCGGCAAAGGATGGACAGCACGCCTAAGCAGTGCACGAACAGGTGGACATGGTGGAGTTGGCTTTATAACATCCCCACGCATTGAGCATTGCATTTTAAAAGTCGATAATCATCATCATCGTGTTATCTCTATGTCAGCTCAGCTAAAAGACCAACGAATCCATATTATCAACTGCCACCTACCAACAGCTGCTCAGCCATCTACATTAGAAGTGTGCAATATACTAGATATGATTGACAACATCATGGAAAACCTTCCGAGCCGTGACTTGACATTACTTGCAGGTGATATGAATGCAGATCTACCATGCGATGGTATGACAGTAAAGAACAAGCATACATTTAAAGTCACGCCTCAATCTGAACATTCTTGCGCAGTATCTGACTTTGTAGTTGGACATGAACTTACTGCAATTAATGGAACAATGCGTCAGAAACAGCGTAAATTGGTCACATTTTACGGACCACGCAAACGGAAAGCTCGATTAGACTACATATTCGTGCACAGCCGTAGAGCACATCTAATCAGATTTGTAAAGACCATTCGACCCCGCTGTATTCCATCAGACCATGCAATGGTATACTGCCGCATCAACGTGAGACTCTGGCTACCAAGAATCAGGAAAGCAAGATCACAGCCAAATTGGGACTCCTTAAAAAATGAAAACATCAAACAAGAGTTTATCAATGAAGTCTTCAAATCACATTCTGGTGAAGAAAACTACGATTCATACGTTGAAGCAATTCACAGTGCTGCAAACAGAGTACTTCCAATAAAGCGTTCAAATAGAGTCACATGTCTGTGGGAAAGTGATTATGGAATTTGCAAAGAAAGGCATCGTCTTCTGGAAGCTCCTAGAGGAGAAATAAATAACCATGAGAGAATACTCGAAGAAGCACATAACCATGCAAGGGAGCAGCTAATTAAGCAAGTTGCAGATAACATCAATCAACATCATGAAGCCGGGCGCAATCAGGCGGTATGGCGTGGCATAGAACAACTCACTGGCCGTAAACAAAGACCAAATGCCATTGTGAATGCATCATCAATTAAAGATCGCCTAAAAATGATTGAGTCACACTTCAGCAACATATTAAATTCTAATCAGAACTTGCTACACCTATGTGATCCACTCCAGCCTCCAACGGGATTACCACCTGCACCTGCAGTCAAGTCTGGACCAATCACTGATGAAGAAATTTCACGTGCATGCAGTTCAACATCTAGTGGCAAAGCCAGCGGACAAGATCACATTCCTTCTGATGTCACGCGCATTACCGAAATCACTGAGAGATATCTGAAACCAATAATGAATCCTATGATTACAGAGGGTAAGGACCCACCTCAATGCTTTCGAAAGTCAACCATTGTCTGCATCCCAAAGCAGGGAAATGTCAATAATCTAAACAATCAACGCGGTCTCTCCTTAATGCTATGTAGTGCAAAGTTGTACAACCGCATCATCATGGACAGATTAAGGACGAGATTGGAGTCAATACTGCTGAACATACAAGCCGGTTTCAGGATGGAGAGAGGGACAACTGAGCAAATTACTGCCTTAAAGATCTGTATTGAAACCTGTCAAAAAAGGAAGAAAGACCTAGTGGTAATATTTGTTGATTTCAAGAAAGCATTCGACAGCATCACCAGAAGTGCATTACCTACGATCATGAGGTTCTATGGCATACCAGAAGATATCATAACAGCAATCATGTCAATGTACACCAATACAGAAGCCACGGTAAAGACTCGAAATGGATATACTGACCCGTTCACAACCACCTCTGGTGTTCTACAGGGTGACACCTTGGCACCATATTTATTCATCTTGGTCATGGACTACGTGTTACGGATGTCACTAAGGGAAGAAGATGCTTATACCTTAAGAAGACGTCTCTGCCTCAGGAAACCAGCTGTGAAGTTACCAGCCTTGGCCTACGCGGATGACTGTGCATTAATGAGCAACGATGCCCGATCAGCAGAACGCCAACTACACCGATTCGAGACAGAGGCAAGGAAGGTTGGATTGTCAATCAACGAGGCAAAAACCGAAGTTATGTACATTGGACCTCCATCAGATGAATATACCATCAAATCAATCAACGGACAACCACTTCCTGTTGCAAAAGATTACAAATACCTTGGCTGCCAAGTTCTCAAAAGTGAATCATCGTTCAAACATAGAAGACGTTTAGCATGGACTGCAGCCATTAAACTCAGGAAGGTATGGGGATCCAATGTCGACATGTCATGTAAAGTACATCTTTTTACGTCATGTATTGAAAGCGTGCTCTTTTATAGCTCTGAAGCATGGACTCTCAGCACCACACTAGCAGAGCAAGTAGATGCCTCCCACAGAGCACTTATTCGATATGCAGTGGATATCAGATTCCCCAATGTTATCAGCAACAAAGATTTATATAATCTGACGGGATTGAAGGCTGCACAGAAGCGCATACGTAATCTTCGCCTCTCGCTCATTGGCCACGCCTTAAGACGCCCAACCTGTCCTCTGGCTATGTCACTGAATCCTGACAATCAACCGACCGAACCACTGAGAAGGGGAGGCGCTCTTATGAACACCTATGTTGGACAATTTACGAACGATCTTGGCGCCATGTACATACAACCAAATAATGTCATGTCCAAAGCGAATAACCGTGATGGCTGGAGAAATAATGTAGTTAAATTATGTAAATAAACTTAAAGTTACTATTTTTGTTACGACGTTCAATAATTATGTATATATTTATAAATATCTTTTAATTGTACATACTAATTTGACGTAAAGAGATGATGAGATGATGTGTTCCTATAACTAAATAATATAAGTACATCAGGGCCGCCAAGAGGGGGTTAAATGAGAAAGTGGATCCGCGCCCGTGCAAAGAATGAGGGTCCAATATATTTTTTTTTGCTGCAGATTGTGAATATATCCTTCTTTTGCGTGTTAATTTGTTATCATTATGTTGCATTATAAAATAGAAAATTTGAGTACTGATTGATAGAGCCGTTATAATGGAATCAGAAGTAGTTCGAAGCATTTGATATGCTATGAATGAATTTAAATGGGCAAGTATAATTATTAAATCAGCTGCAAACAATAATGGGAGTCAAAAGAGGGTACGTTTAAAATATAATAAGGATTGTGAAAGTACACATGAGGGCAGCAACACCTATCGCATTCTCGTATCTCTGTTGATAGGAAAGTTAACTTGATGACGTTTCTGTCAAAGATCGAATAACCTCTGCTGAAATAGTATTAGCTCTATAGCAAAATTCGGATCTGTTATCTCAATCCATAATTGCCCATAAAATTCATATCAATCTAGCTCCTCCTCTGCTCTCCCATATTTGTTCAACGACCATACACTATCATAACAAGATCCCACGTCCTCAATGACATTGATTTCATGATTCTGGTGCGCACAAGTGGAACGATCTAACGTCTACGATGAAATTCAAAGCATTTAAGTTCCCAGATATTATATTTTCCAATTACTAATCTTTGATAAGAAGACAAGCGATGAAAGATACATAAGTTTGCGACGTTTCGTCTTTGTACTAATATGACATTTTCAAGAGATTAAAATTAAGCAAAAGAAGAAAATCTATTGCGTTTATTTTATCGTTTGTTTTCATATCAAACTTATTAAGCACAATTTTACTAATTACTAATCATTCTGTTATTTAACACTGTATTTGATTGTCTCTTCTGCTATTAATAACTATATATGCAACATGTGCATAATCAGTCCTCTGGAAAAAGTTATCTGTTACATAAAGATTTTCTGAAACTAACACTGTATTTTATTGTCTCTTCTGCTATTAATAACTATATATGCAACATGTGCATAATCAGTCCTCTGGAAAAAGTTATCTGTTACATAAAGATTTTCTGAAACTAACACTGTATTTTATTGTCTCTTCTGCTATTAATAACTATATATCCAACATGTGCATAATCAGTCCTCAGGAAAAAGTTATCTGTTACATAAAGATTTTCTGAAACTAACACTGTATTTTATTGTCTCTTCTGCTATTAATAACTATATATGCAACATGTGCATCATCAGTCCTCTGGAAAAAGTTATCTGTTACATAAAGATTTTCTGAAACTAACACTGTATTTTATTGTCTCTTCTGCTATTAATAACTATATATGCAACATGTGCATCATCAGTCCTCTGGAAAAAGTTATCTGTTACATAAAGATTTTCTGAAACTAACACTGTATTTTATTGTCTCTTCTGCTATTAATAACTATATATGCAACATGTGCATCATCAGTCCTCTGGAAAATGTTATCTGTTACATAAAGATTTTCTGAAACTAACACTGTATTTTATTGTCTCTTCTGCTATTAATAACTATATATGCAACATGTGCATCATCAGTCCTCTGGAAAAACTTATCTGTTACATAAAGATTTTCTGAAACTAACACTGTATTTTATTGTCTCTTCTGCTATTAATAACTATATATGCAACATGTGCATAATCAGTCCTCAGGAAAATGTTATCTGTTACATAAAGGTTTTTTGAAACTATGATAATGATGATATAATGATCATGATAATTTTATTGAGTTTTTGTAAGCAAAATAACGATCGCGATAAGGAAGCTGCTAACTTTCAGCACTCTATCGACGGTGAAAAGGTAACGAAAGAAAAGTGAAAATGTTGAAAATGGAATGGATAGTCGTTACTTGATTTTAGATTCTAAACGAACTATATAAGTTACAAGTACAAGCTACTTTGACAGAAAATGAACAACTTTGTTTGTTACGACATTTTTACGACATTTTTATGTTTGTTACGACACCTGCACTAGACACTAGTAATATCAAGGTACTTATGTTGTCTTTGCTGTTTCAATAGCGCTCACATGTATGGAAAGTATATTGTTTACATGAAAAAGATTAATTGTTAAAAGTAGAATAAGTTGTGAACAATTTGCCATGCATTTCCTTATTGAAGAGATACTTACAACTGGTTCCACTGGTAACAACTTTGATCTCGAAGAGAAGATCTTTCCATTTATGAGGGACTTATGAGCACCAGCATTTTTGAATGAATGGCGATTGCTTGAATCAATGTATATTTTATTGCGGAAATGTGAGTTAAAATATGTTATAGTAGAAGTATAATTATTTACAGAGAGAAGAGAATAACGATGAGTAAAAATTGAGTTAAATGTGTTTTTGACATGCATTTTCTTGAGGAGATTCTTAAATCTGGCACTGTCATTATAGCAGCCACCTTCATCCCAGACGCAAGACCATTCCAATTTCGAGCACCAGAGTGTTTGAATGAATGTGGATGGCTTGGCTTAATGTATCACATGAGTGGACATCATTATTTGCCTCTTCCAGTGTAGCAAAATTAGATAGTTTACCAGCAGCTAACCATTTTAAAGAATGCCATAATCAATCAATGATATATGCAGTATAATTCTTCTCAATTTTTAACGATAAAATAGAAACAATATCGGAATCAACTAACAATGCCCTGATATATATCCATCGTGACAAGTCTCAACCACAGTTTTAAGCCAACGAGTATAGGGAGACGATATAGGTACTCTATTAAGTTCATTCAGATAGATTATCATTTGATCGAACCAAAATAATATCAATTGAACATCCATATCCAGATAAAATATTATGAATACGTCTTGATCTATATGACGGATTAACAGTTCTTCATTTACCGCTCCGCTTGCTTCAGTTTTCACAAGCTTCAACACATAAAATTCATGATGCACTTGATGTAACAATAATTATTCTACCATAATTTCAAATTGATTTTACCCTTTATCAAAGTTGTTTATTAATGTTGTTATTGTTATATTGCTTGTTGTTGATTCTACAATTACAACGACTGTTCAAGTTATTGCTCAATTAATTGTTCTTGCTTTTTGTTGGTGTGTATGTTATCATGTTTTTCTGTTTTCATAAAAATGAATAGCGGCAGATGAGGTATTGCATGTAGCAGGATCTCGGCTCATCTCTCAGCTCAGATGAACATATATATATATATATATACAGTAAAACCTGTTATAACGGTCACCTCTATACAGAGGCCACCTGTCTATAGTGGTCACTCTTGCAATGTCTAAAATAGTATTTTCTATTGAATCAAACCTGTATATAAAGGCCACCTGTTTATAGTGGTCAATTTATTTACTTCTATTAGCTGGATGTTATATACAGGTTTCACTGTATATGATTTTGCTGAAATTTCTGCGCTGACCTATACTTCATTAAGAACCATTTACATGCTTTTTGATTGCAAAGTTGGACCAATTAATAGGTAGATATACTATTTAATGATTTCTTGCTGCTGAAAATAAAGCACATATATTATATATTATATCTAATTTATTATTGCACTCGATATTTAACATGGCCAACTCTATATTGATTAAAATGTTTTGGTTATAAATTTATAAATTAGTTCATAATGAATCGGCTTCACAAATATGTCAAAATAGATTCCATAATGACTCTTAGCAGAATTTATGAATTCACTTATAGGTGTCTTTGTTCCAAGTTATGCATTAAGTAAATTTGATTTTGTATAAATATAATTATGAGGTAAACACATGTATGTGAGAGTGCTCAATGTTTTTTAAAACAGAGCATAAAATTGATACAAAGATAAGGCAAAAGACTTTTCAGTTACTCGGAATTTCACGCGCTTATTTTTGCGATTTATAAATACTACATGTTGCTTCATTCAAATCTTCAAACACATTACAACCAAACAACAGCGAAGCTCAATAGTGTATACAATAGGTCTAGGCATAACCAATCAAATTAGTGTACTACGTTTATTGTCCAATCAGATTTGTTAGATATTCAATTAAATAGTATTAACAAATTTATTCAAAATGTTTGAAAGTTAATACTCTCAAATTAGGTATTATCACTAAATATATGGTTTGAATTTTAACAATATTTTTTGTCTTGAGATTTGAGGTTGGCGGTGTTTTCAAGCTGAAATTCTAGGGTCTAACTTGATACATAGGCATTGATAATATTAAGAGTAGACACGGAGACCCCATACAGTATTGTGTTCTTCGCCACTTTGATATTTTTCTGCTGTCCAATGTTTTCCACAGAAATTTCAAATTTAATAAGTAAATAAAAACATTTTTACTATCATCAGAAGTTTAAATTGAAAGCCGGGAACTTGAATGTTAACCCTGAATTTTTTTTAATAAAAATCCATGCGTGCATTTGCTTACGTATATTTGGATGCAGCCTCTCCTCCCCCGTATAATGCCTCATTTGAGGTATTGAATTGGAAGACTGCAAAATGTTATCTTTTCACTTCATAAACGTTCCAGCGTGGTTTTATTAAAGGTTCCTTGTGGGTAAGTAAATCGCCTCTCAGACAAACATATATCGTCAGTAAAATGATTCGTTTTAACCAATAATATCACCTTCTAATTAAAATTATTTTTGTAATGCATTTATTGAAATTAGAAAGAAGAAGAATGTTAAGAAATTTCATCTACCTAGATATTGTTCTTTGCATTATGTAAGTTATTAACCACGACAAATAGCTTAGATTTGGGGAAAAAATAAGTTACTTCATAAAGTATAGTAATTTAAGGTCTGATTTATGCTTGATGGGACAAATCTGTTGACTTGGAAGATAAGAAATTTCAATATGTAAGAAAATCTTGATATGTGAATACAAAACTAGTTATTCAATTCGAAATACTCAAACGTCAATTTGAAATCTTCAATTCAACTGTGTTTTTAATTTCAAATTCACAAGACACTTGAAGTTAAATCGTCCGAAGGGTTTCCTTTAAATGACTACGCAATCTATGAATCTGCAATAATCTATTTTGAATATGTCTGCAATGCCAATCAATTATTCACTGATGCAATCGCAGTTAAGCAAGTACATGTCAACATCTTGAGGAATTATTTCCAAGGCAGTTGTTTCCGTGTTGGATAATGCTTGAAATAACAAATGATTTCTACGTTTCATATCAAATTCTCTGTTTTCTTGTGACTTCGTTTGGGATTTTACAATGCATTGCCGTATATATTATAGGTTTAATTGACTGTTTACAATTTACACCAAATTATTGCCTTGGCAGCTTTCGGGTTTAGAAATCATGTTATGGAGACAAATGTTCTATATAACAAATTCACAAGATGTGTTTTCGTTATTAAATTGGGATTAGAAGTCATGAACGAAATCAAGACCTATTTTTCTCTATACCAGTATCTCTGTTCTTTTGAGACTTTTTGCGTCGGAGAATAATTTTACAGTGTATTGCCGTATTGTAGGTTTGAGTGTTTACAACAGCTTTAGTAGGGTACTAACTTTTTTTTTCTTGGTTTGGCATCAGCTCAATACTATTTGCTTGGACCAAAATTGGAATAGTATTATACAGGTATGGGTATAACTTATGGACAGTTTGATAAGAAATCACTCCCCCGTTGTAACAGAGTATTTTCTACAACGCCACGTATGATGGTCGACAGCAGTTATGAGCAACGAAAAACAGTATTTCAGTGAAAAGTTGTTAGCCAGGCTATCAGAACAAGGAAGTTTAAACAGCAGGAATATATCACCATACTTCTGCAACTTCCACGAAAACTTTTGTTATGGATCGGACGTCTAAAAGTAATGTAATACAGATATGTAACGTCTGTCACGGTAATAAGAATAGTTAGAAGAGTATGGCAGTCTTCAACCATGAAGACCAGACTCTGCTGTATATAGACCTTGCAGGTGTACGCAGGACCCTGAATATATCTAACTTCCATGTGAAATATGACACATTTTGCTTGAAATTCTCAATCTGAAATGAGGTACTACCTAATCTCAAACAGAGTTCATTATACGAGTGCGTATAGTTGCGATGCACTGCATACCGTAATTCACCCTGAGTGACATGCACGATACCTCATCTAACATATCTCTCATGAAGAACATTGTATATTTATGCTCGGTAAATTTTCTGTAATCAACATCTCAAAGCCATTTGAATTAAAATTGTATATCTGTAAAACAACAATGGCGGTGAAGTTGCTTACATAAAAAGTGATTATTTACAAATTAGTTTTATTTAAGATATTTTGATGTCCTTAGATTTAGTCTAGATTAAAGGCATATGTACATTTATCGCTAAGCGATTAACTAAAGATTATAAATATGTATGTAGCGTACAGTAAAGAATCATAGTGCACCGTGACGTGTATTTGATTTAGAAAGAGACATAAGTAAACGTGTTGGTGGCTATAATTTCTTTCCAAAGTATAATTTGAAAGTTAGAATTTAAACTACGTCAAGGTGGGCGTTCCTTTGATTCGTTATTTGAAAATTGAATTATAATTTGTTTGGTAAGACAAAACACCTAAATATATCCGAATCCTGGCTTTGTTCGTTTCGTGCAGTAACTTAATTAATTCAGCCTGCAACCTTAATTATTACAGTGCGAACGTTGATATTTGTTCAAAAATTTCAAAGAATGACGAGTCAAATTGAATCTTCCCCATTTTTCACACTCTACAATATCTTCAGTGAACGGTCAGTACGAGATATTATACACGTGTTCTGTTTAATTACTTGACCAGTGGACTTAAATCTAAAATGTGTATCATTGTCAAATTCCAGACTGGAATTCTTATATTTCGCGCGGAGGATGAAAAACTAACGAATAAAGTTGTGCTTCTATTGTCATTTTTACGGGAAACTTACCGTGGATGACGTCATCGCGAAAACAAGGATGCGATCAAAGAAGTCAAAACCAACGCAGAGATTCTAAATGTAATTTATTTCAAGCTTATTAATGAGTTTTCCTTTGATTATCTATGTATTGTTTGTAAAAGAAATTTGCGGGGATGATCAGTTGATCACAGAAAAACAAGAAAAGCTCTGTCTTTATGACACAATTTTATTGAAATGGGCGGCTGAGAGGAGACTATCTCGCGCGGTACAGGGATTCCAATGTCAATCATGCGGGTGGTTTTGAGCAGATTTGCACTTAAAGCTGATTATAAGTTCGCAAAATGAAATAGCAATGCTTTCTGAAATTAATATTGACTAGGATTTTGATCAAACATAAAAAGATTCACTCGCATGACTTTATTCTCGAGTATACATGAGCCACATCTATTGTTAGAAAAACTCATAAGTCTGTTTTTTGAAAAGAGAGAATTGTTTCATGATTCAAGCGCACTTCTCCTTTTTCAGACTTTCACAACAACAGACAAGACTGCATATTATGAAGTGTGCTTCAATCGATCTTTCTTATCGGAGCAAATAAACCAAGCACACAATAACACTGGGGAAGGAAATATTGGAAGGATAACCTAATTTTAAAAACGTAAGTATATACATATCATGCAAATGAAGGGAGATGAAATATATTATCGCGTTTACTGAATAACCCATTGAAAACAAAAAGTTTCTAAATTCTAAAATCTCAATTTTCTATAAAAACTGAAAGGTGTTGATAAATTTTGCAAAAAATCATCTCTCTTAATACTATCAAACGATTTGTTTCCAAAAAAGTTGCACTGTAATTTATATACCTTATTTTAAAATAGTATTATATTCATTTTACATTTGACTAAAGTTACTTTTCGTACAATAGGTCGTGGGTGACTTGTTTAGTGAATTTATTACAATTTGCAAACTTTGTCGATATGAACTCTCGCGAAGCTGATGGGTTTGAATTTTCAATGAAAAGGTATGAATTGTAAACATATTTGAGCAACAAGTTACTTTAGCTACTCGAACAGTAT